>JAMPIV010007317.1:52500-149658 GCA_024509875.1 Oreohelix idahoensis | reverse complement strand
TAGCAAATAAATGTGCCCTCCCCACCCCTAATGGAAAAAAAAACCCTAAAGTTAATAACCCAAGGTCGAAGTTAGCATTATGTTTACAGATATACGTAAAGGTAACCAAGTTCCCTACTATAAGCGACCCAGTAAAGTAAACAAGTTAATGCAACTCCACTGTTGTAAATTCCCTTTAACAAAGAAAAATATCACATCTCTCTTTCATTCAATGTCCGCTTGGCAGGTTCACTTCCCAAATTGGCCCAGGTTCATCCTCTAACAGAACAAAGCCTTGTGAGGCGTGAACGCCCAAATCTGATGTGGGGTTTTTCCTTGATGAACAAAAATAGATCCACCGCCAATAGTTGATGTAGGGATGTGCTCTTGGGGTTCACAGTTTAAAAGAGAAAAAATACTTCCAGTATTGGGAAACATCTGGCGTTGCAGAAAAAAAAAAAGTATACAATTCATAAATGATGATAATCCCCTATCGGCTATTGTTTGAAAGTGCCGATTCTGAAACAGCGTAAATTTCTGATTTGCTGTTCGCTTGAATACGACTGGTCAGTGAAGTCGGGAATCAAATTTTATTTTTTGCACACCCCAGTGGGCTTAGATAAAATTGAAAAATATGCGCTGGGTTGGTAAGTCCAGTTAAATTTTATAAGTTAAAATGTTTCTCAGGTATCTTGGCAATCTGAGCTCACAAATGAAATTGGTGACACGACACAAGAAAAGAAAAAGAGACAACATTAACCAATCAAAAAAACAAAGACCGCTGGACGCCCTTGTGATCAGGTCTGCTAGGGTTGGATAATACGAAAAAACATTATATGGAAAAATGCTACTATTCTCTATATAGCTATATATTATGCACACATACGGAGACAAGACGATCTCGTCTCCACTCCGTCACTCCTGATTAAATATAAAAAGGCACACGATGTTTTCTTTTACCCGACTACAAAAACGCTCAGCCTTCGCTTAGCGCTGAGTTTTTAGGTCGGAAGGAGTTAATGCAACTCTCCCGCCCTTTTACTCGCGCCGGCAGTCAGCGTACAATGTTAATTATTATTTATAATTATCCATATGCGCACTTACACAAAGTATCGCCTGTCGTTTAATAGCTATTAAATTGTCGGCGTCTGATAGTTTAGTCGTATGATATTAAGTAATGGGCACTTATAATAAATACGCGCAATGAAATAACCGTGAATTCTTTTTCTGTCACTATTAGTCACGCCTAGCATATAAATCAGTCAGCTAAAACCGACGTCTCTTGTGTGAGAAAGCGTGTGTGAAAAATTAACATTATAACTGAACATTTGGTATGAAATAGCTACGCGTTATTTTTAATTTCACTAGTTTTCTATACCCCAGTTTTTAGAAAATCTAAGGGAATTATAATGGTAAAAGCTTACACTTTTAAAAAAACACGTAAGCACTAATTTCTATTACCAAAAAATCACTAGAAATGAAAAAAATCCCCACGAAATGCTAATAACACATTTAGCGAAATGGTTCTAGAACTGCGTGCTTAGACTATCCAAAAATTCTGAGTGACAACTGATAGCAGGTTTAAGAAAACACAGTTCATATATCATTATATTTCTCTGATCTATCGATGATGTTACTTTTCACGTTACTATGTGTAACGAGGAATCAGAAACAGAGTTACAAGACAAAGGCTTACGGCCAGTCTTCCGTCGAGCGCTTTCGACCGTCATCAAAAGACTTATTACACGTAACGGGGTTCTCTAAGATTTTGCCCGTGACTCGACATCAAAGCGTTAACTCGGGAGTTTTAGATTTCCCTTTGTAGACTTCAAAAGATTCTGTGTTTTTCATGTGCAGTCTGTCAGGTATCGTATGATTTATAGATAAGGTCGCGTGATAAGACGAGGTAAACGAACCCGATTCGCTACCTGTTATGACGGACAGGTCACGAAAGTTTGTAAAAACTTCGTTTGCTTATGTTCAAAGAAAAGAGGCGGGACGAAAATAAGCTTGTGTGAGTAAACACAGGCAATAAATGCATGGTTTTAGCTAGCAAATCATAGAACGCTAGGAGTTTACAAAGACTGTCAGATTACTGTAGGCTCTTTTTCCATTATACCTTGTACGTCACAACCCAAATAGTCTTTTTTGTTTTTTGTTTGTGTAGTACATTTATTTATTAAAGAATTAACGTAAGCCGGGGGGAATTTAAGACATTTTACATATACCATACAAAATGAGAATTTTTGATTGCTGTAAGTACAAACTGAATACGTGGATGGGAGACGAGTTACCAGTAAATACATGGCAATAATTGAATGTATTATGGCGTAGGTATAGAAACTATGTGTCATAGCTGTAACCCATTTGGAGTTGAATGGAAAAATTTTTTTATGTCATGAAGTTACCGTTGAAAACGTTACTAGGAAAGTGTTACCGAAAATATAATTTCTTGTTTCCTTTCTTGTTACTTTTTATCTGTCTGTCTGTCTGGGTGGCTGGCTGGCTGGCTCTCTGTCTGTCTTTCTTTCTTTCTTTTGAATGTAGTCACGTCTTATTGAATGTTAACTGAAGCACTGACTTTTTATTTTTAATTTGTTTTATTTATTTACTGTAAATTCCTTCTTTGGTGTTTTGTTAGTCCTATTAAAAAAGAAAACAATGATATTTTTTATTGATGTGTAAATATTTAAGAGGGCTTCTATAAAGTTGGAAAGGAAAGTAATAATAAAAGCAAAATAATGAAGACAAATGGTATGGGTTGGGGGTATATGCCGAAACGTCCCGGTTTTGTAGTTTCTTTTTTTTCCTTTTTTTTTGAAAAAACAGACCCAGTACTATTTTCTTCAAATTTTATTATTACTTTCCTGACTAGTTTTAGAGCAGACCCCTTAATTGTTTACACACACTGAATTACGTATGCTGCCTATCTATATTCTTAATATATTTCTCCTGTTACCTACCGACTGACGAAGAGTATATTCCGAAACGTCCCATGTTTCTAGTTTACTATCCATTTGTAAAACTGACTCGAAATTGTTTCTCTTCTTTTTTTTTTTCTTATTACTATTTTTATAGGACGTATCCTCCAACTTACACAGTATGAACATGTAATTTTTAACACAGTGTACAATGTATCTCAGCCCTTCATTAATTTTTCAACTCTTTCACGGAAGATCAACGCAGCGACATAATTTTTCAACTCTTTCACGGAAGATCAACGCAGCGACATAATTTTTCAACTCTTTCACGGATGATCAACGCAGCGATATAATTTTTCAACTCTTTCACGGAAGATCAACGCAGCGACATAATTTTTCAACTCTGTCACGGAAGATCAACGCAGCGACATAATTTTTCCACTCTGTCACGGAAGATCAACGCAGCGACATAATTTTTCAACTCTTTCACGGAAGATCAACGTGGCGACATAATTTTTCAACTCTTTCACGGAAGATCAACGCGGCGACATAATTTTTCAACTCTTTCACGGAAGATCAACGCGGCGACATAATTTTTCAACTCTTTCACGGAAGATCAACGCAGCGACATAATTTTTCAACTCTTTCACGGAAGATCAACGCAGCGACATAATTGTTCAACTCTGTCACGGAAGATCAACGCAGCGACATAATGTTTCAACTCTGTCACGGAAGATCAACGCAGCGACATACTTTTTCAACTCTGTCACGAAAGATCAACGCAGCGACATAATTTTTCAACACTGTCACGGAAGATCACCGCAGTGACATAATTTTTCAACTCTGTCACGGAAGATCAACGCAGCGACATAAGTTTTTCAACTCTTTCACGGAAGATCAACGCAGCGACATAATTTTTCAACTCTGTCACGGAAGATCAACGCAGCGACATAATTTTTCAACTCTGTCACGGAAGATCAATGCAGTGACATAATTTTTCAACTCTGTCACGGAAGATCAACGCAGCGACATAAGTTTTTCAACTCTTTCACGGAAGATCAACGCAGCGACATAATTTTTCAACTCTTTCACGGAAGATCAACGCAGGGACATAATTTTTCAACTCTGTCACGGAAGATCAATGCAGGTACTTAAAACAGGTACTTTTTGGCCTCTCTCATCATTTTACTCCCTGTCATTACGTGACCTGGATAAATGACTTGTGGGACAGTCCTTCCTGTTTCTGGTGACATAGTGGTTTACAGACTACCGGCTTTAGTATCACTTTACGACAATGAAGTCTTTATTTTCGTCTTTGTTCTTGATGAGATCGTTCGTCTTCAGCTTTTCATGTCGTAATAAAATTGTCTGGACGAACGAAACAAGGCTAGCTATTTAGTTAAAGCCATTCATTTTGGTTATCTTAAGCGCTATTTCTGACAAGCTATCGCTACAACCATTGACCGTATTGTGTGTGTTGTGACTTTCTGTCTAGTGCTTCAAGTATTGTGTTCCTCATCGACTTAATTTCATGTATGCTATCAGAGCCCGACGCACAAAACACGCTAGAACTATGTGAAATCAAGAATAGACTATCCACATCAAGCAGTTGTACAGGATTGAAGATCGTTTGTTGCTGTCCTACAAGACGCCACTAGGGCGTGATGGCTGCTGACTGCTTTGACAGTCGGCGGCTAAGGATCAAAGAAGAAGAAGAAGCTGAGTAAAACTGAATTTAACACCTATCGCTGAGTCATCTTTTTTTTTTTTTCTTGAAGAATTTCCAGAAGTGACTCCTGGAATGTTAGGGCACTGTACGAATAAAGAATAACTGCACAGGTAGTAGCAGAAATGTGGACTTTACATTTAGCATCTTATAACTGGATTGGAGGTGGTTAATGGAAAACGGACACAGGAGAAATAGTGCTTTACTCAGATAGTGAGAAAGAATGTACTCGCTGTGAAACTTATGCCTTCAATCGGTCTCTTCAAGATTTCGTATCTTGTTCAATCTGTCATCACCCACTTCATAAGGTCAAGGTCTGTCTATGTCCTCTTTTACCCTTTCATTTTGTTCTTCAGTTCTCTTTTCCGTGTGTCACTCGGTCTCCTACTACCTTTATTATTACTTTGGGTAATTCCAGAACAAGTACTGTATTGTAACGCAAAGAACAGATTTCCTCAATGTGTGTCCAATCCACAGTTAGCATTGGTTCTTATATCTTGTATCACATGTCTGGCTCTTGTCATCAGTTCTACATTTGTGATCTTGGCGTACCATTTCAATCCTATTCTACGCATGCATCCATTTACATAACTCTAACAAGAACCGCGGTATCAAATGTACTGTTATTAACAGTCACAAAAAGTGTTCGCGTGCGTAATTTTCTTCCTATCTTTTTTTCTTTTCAGCGTCACTTTGATCAGAGAGCTTCTTTGTTTAATTTCTCTGCTCAAACGACTTTTTTTGTGGTTTGGTTTCTTCTTTTTCCAATCAAAACCAGACTGTAAGCGGTTTCCGGTTCCGGAGCCATTGATGCTAGACAGGGAAGATAACTTCTATCTTCTCTGCCTTGTGATCACGCAAGGCAGACATAGCTCTCCACCATTGTTTCCGGTTAACGCGGTAACCGGACTTTGATGTATGTAAAAAAAGCCGTCGAGTTTGTAGTTGTTGCATGATGATTATTGTACTGGACGCGAGAAAAAACACCAGCTTTCGTGCACAGCAGGGATACCTAGCGTGTTGTGTCTTGAATCAAGGTTTCGATTGATCAACTGGCATTTATAAACTATAGTTGGGGATCGGAATGGCTAAGCGGTATGGCGTCCGCTCTAATTCTAATTGTACCGGGTTCGGTTCCCAGTACATGGAATATATTTGATGGATTTTTTTTTCAGAACCAGTGGTCCTAATGATGTTATACTCCCCTTTGATCTCATCGGTAGTGAGTTCGGATGCCTAGCCTTCACAGATAATGGCGAAAATATATAAGATCCCATGTGCAAGTAGCACACGTTAAAAATCCCTTGGTAGTTGGAAATTTTAAAGAGTGGGCCATACGGCCGCTGCCCTGGCAAAATGTACAAGATTCCTGTTTGCACACATTGGATCCTCGCCAGTGCTACGGAGTTCGTGCACTGTGCTGAGATCTTCCTTGTCTTATTTAAGCGAGGAGATCGGAGCACTGATGGAGTTGTCCGTGTGTGATCTAAGCGAGGAGATCGGAGCACTGATCAGGCACATGGTCTTATTAGTCACCTCTCACGATGACAGAGCGATCAGTAGTCTTAATCTATCTTTGTCACCTCTCACGATGACAGAGCGATCAGTAGTCTTAATCTATCTTTGTATCATAGGGGATCACCGGAAACTACACGGACACTGCCCAACTTGATAGATAGGCACACTTTTTGACATGCCTGGTAATGCACGTGTTTTACGGTGATTTTTGTTTTAACCACCTTATATCAATCTTCCTGTACGCTGTAGATATTATTTTTGCGTGTCATACTGCCACCTAGTGAAAATGAAAACAGGGCAGCTAACAGTACTGGTATAGTATATATGTAGATTCTTGACAGATCCAATCGTCTGAGGCATTAATGAGTGTCTTACTCCTATGATCTGAGTGAAGCCTCGTGGCGACGCTTCTTTGAGGTAGCAGAGAATTACTTTCTTTCAAGTGTCAGTCAAAAGCTGGGTAAAATAGTTTCGTTGGAAATATCTGTGAGTGAGCAATTGTCCAGTCCAAGCCACGAACTGTCTGCATTGGTTAATAAAGTGAAGTCTGAGTCAGACTTCGAAATCCATCTTTCATTCTCTGTTTCGTGATCCGCTTAACCGAGTAAAGGATTCGCGAAACCGGTTATACGAATAAAAGGTTTGCTTTCAAATCCCATATGATCATCGCTGCATGGATTATTATTATTTTCTTTTTCATTTACATTTTAGCTTCAATATATTTAGGAAAACTCCCCGAATCTTTTGGCCTCATACCAATTACCATCACCAACCAAGAACTGCTAACTTGGAAAAACCAAGAGGACATGCACACCATCATAGCTGGCAGACGTTGGAGTTGGGTTGGCCATGTCTTCAGAAGAGACCTTGATGTCACCACAAGAACAGCTATGCAATGGACCCCTGAAGGAAAACGAAAGAGAGGCAGACCAAAAACAACCTGGGCGGAGAACTGTGGAGGCTGAGATGCAAAGAATGAACCAAAGCTGGGGCACTGCACGAAGGATGGCCCCCGACCGAGCATAGTGGAAGCAGTTTGTTGCTGCCTTACAAGACGCCACCAGGCGTGATGGCCACTAACTGCATTGAGTCATCGGCTAAAGATCAGAGAAGAAGATATGTCACCATCATGTAAGTGATTGTTTAAAAAATGTGGTGTACTGACCAGTGATGTTATGCGAGATGATTTAGGGTGGTACAAAGTCGAAATTTCTGGAATACTTGTTTCATTTTTTTTTTTTTTTTTTTTTTTCTTAACCAGCGGCACTTGGGCTTTCAGCCCTTCGGCCCAATGATATGTCATTGCGAGGCTGGGGAACCTGAGGACTTTCCTTCCAACCCGGTCAGGAGCTTCGCTCCTTCCCATCCACAGAGGGTTTATCACAGGAGCCGTTCAGGCTATTCAGTCAAATTTCCGGCCGTAAACATTTCTTCAAACGCCGACGCCCGGGTTTGAACCATGAACACCTGGTCGCCAGTACAACGCCGAAGCCATTACACCAGCGCGGCTCCCATACTTGTTTCATAAATTAAAATACTGAATTAATAATGGTGATGATAATTCGAGATTAACGAATATTGTGACGGCGGCACTGACATACTTTAAGTTTGAGTACCACTGGCATAGGGCACAGACATTCTTCTTCTATTTCCCCAGGTGTTACACCGATGGACACAGGCATAAAGTCTCACACAGCTATCTGCTGTAATCATCATCATCATCAACTTCATTATCATCATCACTATTCTTCTGCTCAGTAAAGAGGATAAGCCTTCAACAAATTCTGCTAAATCTTTCTATCCTGTGCCATCATTTTAAGGTCTTTAATTTTATACTTTATCCCTTTCATGCCTACCTCGAGTTCCTTTCTCCAGGTGTTTCACGGTCTCTTTTTTACCTCTTTTACTTTGAGGGTGCGAGAACACGGGCTGCCTTCTAATGCTACCTGGAGGTGTCCTCAATATGTCCTGTTCATCGTCAGCGTACTCCTCTCATTGCAGTGTCTTCTTCTTATCTCTTGTTCCACTTTCAGCCTGTCTGATTCTTGTGGTCAGTTCCACATTGGTGACTTTATCATACGATTTAATTCCGTCACTAGTGCTGTTTATCCATTCTCTAGCTGATTTTTGTACCTTGGCACATGCCCTGTGTTTCGGCAACTACCCGAAGCACGGCACGAATATGTCGTTAGCACAGCACATGGCGCTGCATATCTAGCGCCATCTTCTTGATTGTGATGACGGTTGCTGCTTAACATTACCTCTCTCAAGTTCTGAGGTAGTCACGATATCTCAAGCGCAGACGACACGCCATTTTGGATCATTAATCGAATACGTGATCGCAAATTTGATGGCCTGATGCTTCAAGAGGTTAGCATGCAAAGATGATCTGTGCGCTCAGTAAAAGTTGAATTTGAAGAACAAGTCATGATTTAGCCTATAATGCAGCGCATGGACAAACATGAAAACATTTTGGGGAGAAAAAAAATTCCTTTCAGGCAAGTCAGCATATACTGTTGACCGAACTAGACAACTCATATAAAGTAAAGAGGGTCAAAGAAACACAAAATGGAGTCTAGATGAATAAATCAAGGAAAGGCAGCGTAAAAATAAGAAATATATACAACAGTATAATGAAGGCATCGGGAAAAGATAAACAGTCAAGTAGCCTTATCAAGGACAAGAATGAGCAATTTCTTAGAAGTATTAAAGAGAAAAGTGCAGAATTAGCGATAGATGGAGCATTATTATAAACTTCCAAAATAGATTAGCACCACAAGCGCCCGCCCCCTCCTACAAATCCAGCCGCGATCGGCAGCTTCATCCTCCCAGGTTGCTGGATTTATGTCCAGTGCCCTCATGCACATATCTTTAACAGGAAGGACATCTGGTCAAGTTGGCAATGAAGGAGATTTGCAGGGGTCACAGATTACAAAGGAATCTTGTTGCGTTTAGCGTCAGGGAAGTATTATCTGGTTAGATTATTATATAATACAATCGGTTTTGACCTACTGAAATAATTTTTTTGTCGTTATTATTATTTTTGTAGTGGGAGATAAATTCCACATTATGTAGAATCTTGGAAGAATATGGACGCAGTTGGAGGAACATATAGTTATATGAAAATAAGAATGCAAAAGACAAGAGGAAGGTTTTCCGGCATTAGAATGAATATATATATGTGTTGAAACAAAAATACAAATTAGGTGGAAGACAAAACTAAGAACATTCATCTCAACTGTCATGTCAGTTCTAATGTAACACCAGCAACCGAGAAGTTATACTGTCATAAATGGTTGCTTGCGTAAATGGTTGCTTGCGTAAATGGTTGCTTGCGTAAATGGTTGCTTGCGTAAATGGTTGCTGGCGTAAATGGTTGCTTGCGTAAATGGTTGCTTGCGTAGATTAACAGTCGCATGTAATTCCTTTTCTTTTTAAGTCGCGAATAAGTGACTTTTTGTGAAAATTACTGTAGTTCTATTGTTAATGATTTTTAAGATGAAACGAAGGTGAAAAATGTTGAACTGAATTGAGCCAAGTAGGCAAATAGCATCAGTCTACTGACCAGTAGTCAGAGCCAAAGTAGAAAGGCAAATAGTATCCGCCTACTGACCAGTTGTCAGCGCCAAAGTAGAAAGGCAAATAGTATCCGTCTACTGACCAGTAGTCAGAGCCAAAGTAGAAAGGCAAATAGTCTCCGCCTACTGACCAGTAGTCAGAGCCAAAGTATACAGGCAAATAGTATTAGTCTACTGACCGCTAGTAAGAGCCAAAGTAGAAAGGTAAATACCATCCGCCTACTGACCAGTTGTCAGAGCCAAAGTAGAAAAGTAAATAACATCCGCCTACTGACCAGTTGTCAGCGCTAAAGTAGACAAGCAAATAGCATTAGTCTACTGACCAGTAGCCAGAACCAAAGTATAAAGGCAAATAGTCTCTGCCTACTGACCAGTAGTCAGAGCCAAAGTATACAGGCAAATAGTATTAGTCTACTGACCGCTAGTAAGAGCCAAAGTAGAAAGGTAAATAACATCCGCCTACTGACCAGTTGTCAGCGCCAAAGTAGACAAGCAAATAGCATTAGTCTACTGACCAGTAGTCAGAACCAAAGTAGAAAGGCAAATAGTCTCAGCTTACTGATCAGTAGTCAGAGCCAAAGTATACAGGCAAATAGTATTAGTCTACTGACCGCTAGTAAGAGCCAAAGTAGAAAGGTAAATACCATCCGCCTACTGACCAGTTGTCACAGCCAAAGTAGAAAGGTAAATAACATCCGCCTACTGACCAGTTGTCAGAGCCAAAGGAGAAAGGTAAATAACATCCGCCTACTGACCAGTTGTCAGCGCCAAAGAAGACAAGCAAATAGCATTAGTCTACTGACCAGTAGTCAGAGCCATAGTAGAGAGGTAAATAACATCCGCCTACTGACCAGTTGTCAGCTCCAAAGTAGAAAAGCAAATAGCATCCGCCTACTGACCAGTAGTCAGAGCCAAAGTAGACAGGCAAATAACATTAGTCTACTGACCAGTAGTCAGAGCCAAAGTAGAAAGGTAAATAACATCCGCCTACTGACCAGTAGTCATAGCCAAAGTAGAAATGCTAATAACATCCGCCTACTGACACGTAGTCAGAGCCAAAGTAGAAAACCATCGTATGTCGTCGCTGCCACGTGATGCCAACTAAATTTCTACTGATCCACCGCTTGGTGTTTTTGCCTCACTTGATTGCTTAGGCTGTGAACACACGCCTAAATGCAACTCGCCTCTCTGCTTTTTCCACCTCCTCTCTACATATCTGACAGATGAAATGTCTATCGACTGTCCACTATTCTTCTTCTCATTCGTTCACTCTCAGACGTCAACTTGAATATGTTCAAAGAAAGCAATGATCAGTCTGAGGCTGTTGACATTTCCATACAGCTTTTCTAGGAATGACACTATTCAGAATCATCCTTTCAGTTTCCTTATTTCCTTCCTCGTAAAGATGATATTCTTCAGACTTACACTTGCTGTTTTTCTAAACCAGCGGCAGGTAACCCAGGAGCTGAAGGCATCTTCTTAAGAAATACTGAGCTTTCTAAAGATCTACCTTTGATAAAGAGCGTCCGATTGACAGAGTGGTTAGAGCGCTGTGGCAAAGGTGCCGGGTTCAAATCACGGTACCGACACGTGCTGTAGTCTGTCTACCTAGCTGTAAATGGGTTCCTGACCAGAGTCAGGGAAGGAAAAGGCAGCGAGGAAGGGAACAGGTCACCCCACATATCGATGTTGGACCTAGTATGGTGAAGTCTCTACCACTTCCTGTCCCGCCTGGCAGTATCTGCTGTGGGAACTACGTTTTTTTACCTTGATAAAATCATGTTTGTTGTCAGATTTTTAATGTATTTGGAATGTGGAATAAGTTCAGTCTATATGTAACGTTTATCTCTGCCGCACAATCTGGTTCTTGCAGTTCCATCAGCAGAGCAGTGGGAAATTCGAAACGTATTGATATTTTTACCGAATGTTTACTTCACTTCAGAGAAAGAATCACATTCCTGTCTCAAGCAGTTCACGATTAAAATGAATGTTTGGAAATTAGCTGGTGAGTTTTAATGGGAGCGATGAAAAAGAATATGCAATTCTGGAAAAACGACGTGTTTTAAATGCTCCTTGCAGAGAGCTAGTCCAAAATTTCTCTTATCTATAAAATTATGTCTCTTTTCCACTTCCGTTACCTAGAGATCTACCAAATTATAATATGTGATCTACCGGTAGATTGGTATTTACTTAGTGACAAGCCCTACTCTACAATTTCAGTTTTTATGAATGTAGTAAGTTTCTTTCCCTTCATCACTCCGGTCTTACAGAGTTTGGGATACGCCAAACTGTACATGGCGTTGTGTTTCTTTTCATTTTCTTTCTCTTTTTTTTATTTTAAATCGCTCTCTTTTATTTTCATCATTATCTTCTACATATGTGTGTAGATCTTTATCAGTTTGCTGTCCCCCTTTGCATTTTTTTTTTTCATTTTTTCCCCTCAATTTCTCTAGCTTTTGTTCTTGTTTTCCATACATATTTCTCTGGATTTCCCGTGGCACTTCATTGTCTTTTTACACTTTGTTATATTTCTTTCTTTCTTCATCATCTCAACCCGTAACCCGTCATGGGTCGTAGGGGTGCCATGGTGGAAGCATCAGCAGACAGGGTCCTCCACTGCTCTCTATCCTCAGCAATGCGCACAAGTGTGGAGAAACCGTGTCCTGCCCATTCTTTGATGTTATCAGCCCAGGATTTTCTTTGCCTTCCTCTTCTCCGTTTACCTTCGACTGTTCCCTGGAGGATCGTTTTCGAAAGGGAGTAATGACGAGTTACATGCCCAAACCAGGCAAGCTTTCGACGTTTCACTACTGACAAAAGTGGTTCTTGGTGGCCTGCATAGGTGTTTATCTTCTCTCTAACATAGACATTTGTTTTATGCTCTTTATAGCAAATGCGCAAAATTCTTCTATAGCATTTATGCTCGAAAACCTGAATCCTTCGCTCCATATCTGCAATGAGTGTCTAGCCCTCACACCCATACAAGAGAATAGATAATACGAGTGATTTGTATAATTTGATCTTCACAGGAAAACTGATGTTACTTTTCCAGATCACATTCAGCCTTGTCATGGCAGCTGAGGCCATCTCAAGTCTTGTCTTGATTTCTTTACTTGATCTTCCATCACTACATATAGTGGACCCGAGATATTTAAAGGTGTTAACTTCTTCTAACGTTTGCCCATTGTCGTGAAACGAGTGTGTAAACCCACTACTTTGTTTAATCACGCGATACAAATTTGCCCCAGCGGGTGCTGTGTGCAAGAAACTAAGAAGGACAAACTTTTGAGAGATGAGTACACATTAGTACCATTTCTGTCAGCATTGTGAGCAAAGTAACTGTCAGTGACGAGAAAGCGAGTTAGCGTAGCAAGAGACAATAATAAGATCATAGCTGATTTTATATATATATATATATATATATATATATATATATATAATATATATATATATATAAATATATATATATATATATATATATATTATATATATATATATATATATATATATATATATATATATATATATATATAATATATATATATATACGTAATTAACAGCCCAGCTGATACATTTACTATAAGTGATTAACAGCCCAGCTGATATAAATTTTTTTCCTATAATTGGAAGACTTGTAATATATATAAATATATGTGAATCATTTGTGAACTTACAAATCCATTACATTCCATTGTTTCAACATCCACCCTTCAGCACAAGAGTAGATAGTGTATATACTAAATAAATAATAAGGAAATTGTATTTGAAGACTTGTCAATTTTATCATTGTTAAGTAAAATCTGTTTCCTTGTCTTAATATCACAGTTAGTTACACAGCGGAGGTGGCAATTTATGTCGGTCTCCTCTCTACTAATTCTTCGAGATCAGATCATTCACAGCCGTAACTAATTTGTGATACCAGTAGTTTTCTCAGACTCTGGGACTTCACCATTTTCTGCAGAAATTCCATTTCTGTAATTGTCAGTACTATACTGATCCAAGAGCCAATAAAAACCTCACGCCACACTGGGGGCTCGTTCCTGGGATATTTCTATATACCTTGAGCCATACTTAGTCTATTCATCTATCTACACTCTATCTTGTGCCACCCATAGATAACAAAAGGAAAAATTTTTTTGAAAATTTCTATAATAGGATTTTTTATTGTTTTCTTAGGAGGAGTACCATTTAGTACTCAGTAAATAGTCGATACTCACAAAGTTGCACGGAAATTATTTGTTCATTCAATTTTTAGATCCTTTTCCACCTTGTCTGTAGAGTAGGCCATTTTCCATATAGTAGTCTCCTTTCTCTGGAGGGTTATGGGCCTTTGGCAATTTGCCAAAACAAGGCTTCAATGTGCTGTCTGAGCCTTTGTTATCTGTATACGATGAATGTTTATTGGATCTCCCTCCTCCTTTTTGGTGCTCGACCTGGTATGGTTTGCTGCCATGACCACAGGTTTTATTGGGTCACCCAAAAAGACATATTTACATCCTATTACCAGCGGGTATATAGGATCATCACTTACTGCTGCTCTTATCACTCCTTCCACATAGCGAGTTCTCACGTTGATCCTTGCTATGGGAAGTGTCATGGTGCCGATTCCCTGCATTGCCCCTTGTATGTCCACTGTTTCTGTGGTAAGTTGGTCAGGGTGCACTAGGGTTGCACTCACGACTGAGTCGAATTCCAAACCTGAATCATATAAGCACTGAATTTTAGTGCCATTACATGTCACTTCATCACAGACAGGGGGATGATGGAGGTCATTCTGACTAACAGCCAGTTCCTTCCTTCCCTTGTTCCCTGTTGTGAGACACGCAGCGTAATAAGGAGGGTTGTTCCTTCTGCAGTCTGCAGTATTGTGGTTACTCATTAGACAAGTTTTACACCACTTTCTTCCTTCCGGTAAGGTGTCTTATCCGATCTTAGAGGGCTTTTGTCCTTTTGGTCAAATCTTTGTTTGTTTCTTGTGGTATGGTCCTTTTGTTCATATTTGGAATAGTTTTGTGGTGATTGGAAGTTTTCACCCTGCTTCGTCTTATTCCCTAATAATTCTGCCTGAGCTGCTTGATATCTCTCAGCAACAGTTACAATATCTCCCAATCTCTCTGCTCCTTGTTCCATGATAAACTTCCTCATTTCTTGAGGCACGGATTTTTTCAATTGCTCCATCATTATCATTTCTTTCAGATCCTGACACTTTCCTAAACTACTCCATTTTTCCAAATAGGTCTCCAATCTAGCAGAGAATTGGTGATAGTTTTCTCCTGGAAGAAGTTTAGCTGTACGGAAATTCTTTCTATATGATTCTGAGTTCTTTTCGTATCTCACAAGCAGTGCCTGCTTCAGGACTTCATAATCTTCCTGGTCATCTCTTGAGAGCTTCAAATATACATTGTAGGCAACACCTCTCAATCCCTGAGATAGTTTAAGACTCCACTTTTCTTTCCCTAAGCCATAGGTAGGGGCAAGTCTTTCGTATCTATCCAGGTACGACTCAATGGCGTCTTCTTTCTCAACAAATGGGTCCAGATGAAAATTCATGGCCCCACTTGAGGTGCTCTGGATGGAGCTATTCTCAGAGTGAGGTGAGCTACCACCATCATTGCCAGTAGTTGCCTGAATTTCAAGCTCTTTTAATCTCAACTGATGGTCTCTCTCTGCTTGTAATTTCCTTTCCTCAGCGTCAATTTTCTTTGCCTCATTTTCCGAGTCCAATTTCTTCGCTTCAATTTCTAATCTTTTGGTTTCTCTCTCAGCTTCCAGTCTTTTGTCTTCTCTCTCAGCTTCCAGTCTTTTGTCTTCTCTTTCAGCTTCCAGTCTTTTGGCTTCTCTTTCAGCTTCTAATTTCAATTTCCTTTCCTCTCTATCCATGTGTTTCTCCACTTCTGTTGTGACATACTGAATAAGAGCATCACCTGTAATATTTAATTCCTTACCCATCTGCATGACCGCAGTTCTGAACTTCACTAGATCAGCCATGGCGTTACTTAGATAGGGTATGTAAATTTACTATATCCAAATATTATAATTAAACTTAATTAATTTAAATGAACAAATAATCAACGCACAGCCGCTGAGCCAGAATAAATTACATGAAGTTACGCCAGGAAAAACTTAAGCCCTGTTTTTCGCATGTCGGTGGCGGCCATCTTGTCACCCAATATGGCGGAAAAACTGAATAACATTAGCCATAAGCCCTGTTTTTCAAGGACTCGTTTCGGTCAAGGACGGTACGAGGCATGGTACAAAACTGCAGACAACCAATCAGCTTGCCCCGCCAGGAACCAACCAAACGCTTTTGTGTATTGACCTGCAGCCTGCTTCAATAGTCGGATCAAAACCTGGCCTGTTTAAATCTTGGAGGGTTTTATTCGTGCCATCAAACCTGAGGTCGTATGTCGTGTCAATCCAGCTGCCTGGAACGTCGCAGGAGCACAGTGATTGCGCAGGATCTACCTCTTTAGTCCCCCTTAGTCTTGGGTGGGCTAACGAAACGACCATCAGCGGGTGCTGTGTGCAAGAAACTAAGAAGGACATAACTTTTGAGAGATGAATACACATTTGGACCATTTCTGTCAGCATTGTGAGCAAAGTAACTGTCAGTGACGAGAAAGCGAGTTAGCGTAGCAAGAGACAGAAATAAGATCATAGCTGATATATATATATATATATATATATATATATATATATATATATATATATATATATATATATATATATATATATATATATATATATATATATATATATATATATATATATATATTTTAGAAATTTCGTCACGAATGATGCAAATTTACGTCATGATATTCTGTGTTCCAATGCTGTGTCCCACAATCCCGT
Source organism: Oreohelix idahoensis (assembly GCA_024509875.1). Taxonomy (NCBI): domain Eukaryota; kingdom Metazoa; phylum Mollusca; class Gastropoda; order Stylommatophora; family Oreohelicidae; genus Oreohelix; species Oreohelix idahoensis. The sequence continues at coordinate 133,084 of JAMPIV010007317.1, read as the reverse complement.
GTGCAGCATTACACAACAAGCCCCAATTGAAAACCACATTTCTTGTGACGTAGTCTCGCCCGGGCGTAAATTTCACTGCACAGCGACTTTATAAACACCCTGTATATATATATATATATATATATATATATATATATATATATATATATATATATATATATATATATATATATTTCTATATATATATATATATATATATATATATATATTGTTGCTGTCATTTTCGACGGAGTCATCTGTCAAGTTATTTGCTTATGTTTGTATCATAAGTATAATTGTGTCTTTACCTGCGATGTCAGGTTGATTAGGGGTTGTCTTCCCTTGTTTATTCATTCATTGTGTTTGACCTTTAGGGTCAGAGGTTGTCAGTTCGGGCGTAGGCCTATGGGAAGGTTTTTTAAGCGGGAGTGAGATATACTTCCGGGAAGCCGGGAGGTCCTGTTTTTCTGAAGGGACCAAGAGTCCATTGTTTTTCGGGGAGAATCTTCGAAGTAACTGCTATGGCAGTTTTCCCCAGTGAATCTCTGTGCGTCGGGATGACGACAGAATTCCTTGTGTAGTTCTGAGGATTCATTTACCAGGTAATACCGACCTTTATGCATTATTACGCTTTTCGGTGGCAGAACATGTAAAGGATTACCTAGGGTGAACAGCAGTTCACGGATCCGCCATTTCAGAACTTATATATTTGTGCTCGAGGTAGCCATCCAAGACTGTTAGTCTTATATTGTCCAGAAATCCAGTGACGAAGATATATTGTGGGAGCCGCAGATTGGCGGAACTTCTATCTACAATAAGTATTACTGCAGGGTTGATGATAACCTATTTAACAGAAGTACACGGCCGACGTCAGAACGAGGCCTGTGCTTTCGGCTATTATACTACAGCCTGATATGTGCAATTGGCGGGAGTGCCAAGTTGCACCTGTGTGTCAAGGTAACTAAGGCATCTGACGCGTTTAGTCAGAGACGCCAAGGGCGACGCTACGAACTGTCATTATTGAAGAACTTTGCTATTGACCATGCACGTCTATTCTGATGTTTACCTTTTTGAATGCCAAATGTATACCTATCGATGTCAGGTCAGCATGACCTTGTTACACTGACTGTTCCTGTTGATACTATGTGTGTTCCCGTCAATAAATGTCTTGAAACATGCCTGCAGTGTCAAAGCATCCTTGATTACTGCATGTGAGAGTATGGGTTGCAGGATCTACATCTATACGAGCCTAAACACATTCGCGTCTTCATTCGCACCCACACTCAATTCATCATACGCTCGCACTACACATCTAACAACATGTATACTGTCTTGGGCCAGTGATCACCTCAACAAGAAAAAAAGACAGTTACATTTCTGGTGGACCAGTTACGTGGGCTCTTATGATACATTTCTTGTCGCCAATGTGGCCTAGAAACTTACATTTCGGATGGACCAGATCTGTGGGTTTAAAAAGAACAGAGCGAGCATTTGACATTATTGTTGACATTTATGGATCCAGAAATTTACATTCCTGGTTGGCTGTTACATGTATGATGTCTCCAGTTTTGTCGAGAAAGTTACAAGAAGGACAAGTACACATTACACTTCTGATCTGTGGGTCTAAGCTACACACGGGACAGCCGTAACACACAACGCTAATTCTACACTTGCAAGTTTTGGCTACAACAGGACAGATATAGGTCATCAACGGTTGACACAAATAAACAGTACGAGCATTTATATTATAATGCTACATAAAGCATAACAAGACAAGTACTGAAGTGAACTACTAGGCATTTGCTACGTGGACCATAACTGCATAGAAGGCGGGTTCCTATTGTAAACAGTACTGCGGGTTGTGACACGTTTCATTCAACAACAGACTTTTCTAGGTCAGAGCATTCAAGCTACATTGTTGGAGGTCAAGTGTCTGTAAACAGTACGTGAAATTGTAAACATTCAATGTGCAAGCCCTAATTTGAGAAGGTCATAGTAACTTTGGTTCGTGAATACTTTATGTTACAGTGGATTTGACGTTCAGTGCGCGTTTGACATTTCGTTTCTGTGTTCGCAAGGAGCAAGAAATTTATTTTAGTTTCAGCTGTGACTGAACTTGTTCTGCAACACATTGAAATTGATTGCTATATGTTTATGTCACTTCTACTGTTTTTGGTGTATTTTTCTGCGGGTTTTTCGGTTGGTGGGTCTTACGGTAAATATGCCACTTGATCGAGGCTTACTGTAAGCGGTCTGTAGGTGCAAATTTTCTTAATTTGGAAATTTGCTAGTGACAATTGGTCGCTATTGATGTTAGCTGTGATGTAATTGTACTTAACGTTGTTTTTGTAATATTTTGTCTGTTTTTCAGTTTTGATTGTCGATTTGTTTTGTTTGTATTCTGTAGGTCTCTCCTTTCTTGTGTATTTCTCTACACATTTTTGGTTAAAACAGTGTTGCCATTTGTATTGTTTTGTATTTTTGTCTTTGTATTTTTTTTTTTTGGTTGTACTACATTACTGTCATGCACAGTCTACATACACATACTTGGTCATGTTTTGATATTATTGATAAGGTAGACTCTTCATATAGAGTTTGTTAAATAATAATATTGAATTGGAAGAATATTCATCTGCTCAATTCGCCATTGCATTAAAGTCAGAAGAAAAGAAACAAAAAGAGGAAATTAAATTGAAAGCAGAAGCTGAACTAAAGAAGCTAGAAGCTGAGAATAGAAGATTAGAACTTGAAGAAAGAAGGTATCAAAGAGAGGCTGAGGAGAGAAAAGCTCAAGCTGATGAAAGAAAATTCCAGATGGAAATGGAAGACAAAAAAATTCAAGCTCAAGCTGCTGCAGAGGAAAAAAAACTTCAAGCTGCTGCTGAGGCTGAAATTAGAAAAATGGAACATGAGGAAAGAAAACAGAAGATGGAACTTGATGGAAAACTCGCAATTTTGGAGTTAGAGAAATTGAAATTGGCGAGTACGGGTGCTCAGCAAACAACTTCGAGTACGACAAAGGAGTTTGTTAGTAGGATTAAATTGCCTCATTTCAATCCTTTAAAGGATGACGTAGCAGATTATCTAGATAGATTCCAATTTTTGTGCGATACGCATAACATAAAAAAGGAAAAATATGTTGAACAACTGATGCCATTTTTTACAGGTGACACAGTGACTACTCTTATGACAATAGACGAACATGAGAGGACTAATTATGATGTTGTCAGGGCAGCATTACTAAAGAAATACCAATTAAAACAAGAAGACTATCGTCTTCGTTTTAGGACAATGTTGCCAGAAAATGGAGTAGATTTCTCTGATTTTGTTACAAAGATACGTCGTACATTTACACGATGGGTTGAGTTGTCTCAGATTGAGAAAACATATGAAGGTCTAATGGACTTATTATTGCGAGATAAGGTTTTGTCATCTGTTAATGATTCTTTTCTTGCATTCCTTCATGAGCGTAAGCCTAAAAACTTAAAAGAAATGGAGGAATACTGTTGTCAGTATGCCACAGCACATCCCCATGCTACAGTTAGCAATTCTAAAGTGAAAGAAGGGTTGCCAGCTGCTTCGGCAACACCATATGGCCCTAATTTCAGAAAAAAATTTCAGGGTGCTCAACAAAATTGGAATAGGGGAAGTAATCAAAATTACACTCAGAAGCGGAGTAATCCAACACATGATGGTTCTTCGTCTATGCAGTGGAGACAAGATGGTAGTTCTCGTAATTTTAGTGGTAATAATTTGAGACACTTTCGTAAAGGCTATCCAAATAATAACTATTCAAATTTTCGAGGTAATCATTCTCGACGTCAAGATTATGACGATGGTGAATTTAGAAACCGGGATTCAAACCGGAATGATGATTACAATAGACAATATGATCACAATTACAGGGGAAATGATAGTCGAAATAATTACAGGGGAAATGATAGTCAAAATAATTACAGGGGAAATGATAATCGAGGTAGACCTAGGTTTAACAAAAAAAGACCTTACCAACAGGCAAACTCTGCGCAACAAGAGTTTGATGGAGCCTGTAATACAGTAAATGATAGTGGTAACTCTAGGGCTATCACTGGTTGTGCTTTCGATTTTGGGAGAGCAACTGAATGCCCCCAATGCTTAACATTGTTTGACTCATCAACTGTATCTACGCTAAGTTGTGGTCACCCTCTTCCTGCTCTACCTGCTACAGTTGCGCATGATGGGAGAGGATCTCTCATCTTACATAAAGGTCTAATAAATGATAGGCTAGTCTCAGTACTTTTCGATTCGGGATGTACTACCGTCGGGGTTAAGGAGTCTCTGATAGATCCTTGCTGTGCGACTGGAAAAACAATCAAATGTGTTACATTTGGTGGTACTATGGAAAGCTATCCTACTGCTATTATTAGGATTGACACTCCTTTCTTCACAGGAGATGTCCATGCATGTCTTCTTCCTAATCCTATTGCGGATCTTATAATCGGTCGTATTCATGGGGTTAAGGAATGCACCCCGCAACAAATTTCTAGTTGGAAGAAAAAAACATTCAAACGGTCAATGCAGTGGTGACAAGAGCTCAAGCTCTTAATCCCCCAACTTCATCTGATAATAGTAATGAAGTTGATAGCCAAGACGAGCACTTGGTGATTTCCCATGACTCGTTTGTTAAACGTCAAGAAGAGGATCCTTCTTTGAAGAAATACTTCCTTCTTGCAAAGAAAGGGGATCCCAATCAAAATACGAATCACAAATCGTATATCACTATGAAGAATGGTATATTGGTACGAATGGTACAACACTCGGACAAGTCTATGCACTCGCAAATTCTTGTGCCTAAGTGTATGAGAGCCTTAATTCTTCGGCATGCACACGATTCTCAGTGTGCGGGACACATGGGTTTTTTCCAGAACTAAAACTAGAGTCCTTGCGTCATTCTTTTGGCCATTCGTGAATAAAGACATCCGAATTTATTGCCGATCTTGCAAAATTTGTCAAGAGGTCAAGTCTAGGGGTCCGAGACATGCTGCTCCTATTCAGGCTGCAGATATTCCGATTCGGCCGTTTCAGAAAATGGCTATAGACATCATTGGTCCGTTCAAAATTAAGTCAGCCAGAGGACACCAATTTATCCTCACTTGCGTGGACATGTGCACGCGTTGGCCAGAGGCTATTCCTCTGAAGAGCATATCAACTGTCGATATCGCTGATGCTCTTTGGCTCGTATTTTCTCGTCTGGGATTCCCCGGAGAAATACTGTCGGATCACGGCACTCAGTTAATTTCGGACGTTATGTCTCAGGTAATGGCTACGCTAGACATTAAAAGGTCTCTCAGTAGTATTTATCATCCAATGTCCAATGGATTGGTAGAACGTCTTAACAGGACACTAAAGAACTTACTTGGCAAGATAACGGAAGATCATCCTGAAGATTGGGACAGGGTTTTACCTGCAGTCCTCTTTGCCTATAGAGAGGTTCCCAACGAGCATACAGGGTTTTCTCCTTTCGAACTTGTCTTTGGCGCGCAACCGCGCGGGCCAATGTCCTTGTTACACGATTTGATAACTTCCGATAATATCGACGATGATACACAATCGTCATATGAATATGTTATAGCTCTTAGGGAAAAGATTATCGAATCGTGCAGGTTAGCAACTTCATCTTCCGAATTTGCGAAAGAAAAAGCTAGGCGATTTGCTAATAAGAAAAGACGCCTACGTCAACTTTGTCCTGGAGACAAAGCATATGTCTTACTGCCCTCAAGAGAGAATAGACTTCTCATTTCTTGGAAGGGTCCATACACTATAGTCTCGAAAATTTCTGATGTCGACTATATTGTCGATGTGGATGGAAGGCATAAAACCTTCCATATAAATATGCTAACAGAGTTTATTGAACGTCCAGACTATTTACAGCCTATTTTCCAGGCGACGGACGACTCTCCAGTTCAACATGGTCACATCTCATCCCTGTCCGTTATACAGGATGAGGAAACTATTTTTTCTGACGTGAACTTACCTCTTCCTGCGATTCCACTTACTTCAACGGAATCGTGGAGAGACGTTACAGTCTCTTCCAACTTGTCTTTTGAGGAACAGCGTCAAGTATCCTCTACGTTACAATCATATCAGGATGTCCTTACCGACATTCCTGGACACACAGATGTCATAGAACATGACATCATACTTACTGATCGTAATCCGATCAGAGTAAGACCATACCCAATACCTATTCATTTTCAAGCACAAGTCGAGAAAGAATTGGATGAAATGATTCAACTACAAATAATTGAACCATCCACTTCAGCTTATTCTTCGTCGATAGTTATTGTTCGAAAGAAAGACAATAACATACGTCTTTGCGTTGATTATCGCAAATTAAATCAAGTTACGAAGTTCGATGCTGAACCTATGCCGTTATTAGATGATCTACTTATTAGACTTTCTAAAGCTAAATTCTTTACTAAACTAGACTTGTCGAAAGGTTATTGGCAAGTCCCACTGACGGAACACGCCAAACCTCTCACTGCTTTTTCGACACCTAGGGGTCTGTTTCAATGGAATTTTATGCCTTTCGGGCTTATGAACGCCCCAGCGACTTTCGTGCGCATGATGCGACGAATTCTATCAGATCGTGCAGATGTCATTGCATATTTAGACGACATCTGTCTTTTCAGCGATACTTGGGAAGAACACTATGTGGGTCTGAAGGAATCGCTATCTACTCTACGTGAGCATAGATTGACTGCTAAACTCTCTAAAGCTTTTGTTGGGTTTAGTGAAATTTCCTTCCTAGGTCATCGAGTTGGTCATGGTCTGTTGAAGACAGAGGACCAAAACATTTCAAAGATATTAAATATCTCGGTTCCGAAGACAAAAAAGCAAGTGCGTAGTCTCTTGGGATTGATACAATTCTATGGAAGATTCATTGAGAATCTGTCCTCCATTATGGCACCACTTTCAACGTTATTGAAAAAAGGTTCTCCTAATATGGTGCGTTGGTCCCAAGAATGCCAATCTTCATTGGATCAGGTTAAGAATTTGTTCTCATCTCATCCTATCTTAAGACTACCGACGATTGATAAGACTTTTGTCCTTCGTAGTGATGCCTCTTCCACTGGCATTGGAGCGGCACTAATGCAGGAATATTCAGGAACTCTGCATCCTGTAATGTATATTTCTAGGAAGCTGAATGCGGCAGAAAGGAATTACTCGGTTTTGGACCGTGAATTGTTGGCTATGGTTTGGTCCATTCTTAAGCTACAAAGGTTCCTTCTGGGCGCGCATTTCTTTATGGAAACCGACCAAAAAGCTCTTACGGCTATGCAAAGTAAGGATTTGAAGAGCTCGAGATCTACTCGTTATGCTATTGCTCTTCAGCCTTTCCATTTCACGGTGCGAGCTATCCGTGGTTCGGATAATGTGATGGCGGACATATTGTCTAGATGCCCACATGATTCCAGTTAAATCTTGTGTCCTAGTTTTTCCTGATATACTTTCAGACTTAGGTCTGTCCTTCATATCATAATATGTTGTAATACAAATGTATTTGGATGATGTTTAGATAATTTAACAAATTTCATTTTGTCCATCCATCAGTGATATGTTGCTAAAATAGCATTGACATTTGTATATTGCTATGATTATATTATTTAGTAATGTTTGATATATGATTGGTATTGCCAGCAACTTAGGTTTCTTGAATGGTATCCCTTAGTTTGTTTGGTTTAAAGGAAATATTTTCTCTTATGTTGGGAGATGATTTGTACCCTCTTCTATTGTACCTGATATTAGGTTCATTGTTTGCATGAGCACAGAAGTGATACTGGTGCTATCTTGCTCATGAACATATTAAAAAAAAAAAAAATTAAATTGCATTTTTTTTTTTTACAGGGGGGTGGTAGTAATGTTGCTGTCATTTTCGACGGAGTCATCTGTCAAGTTATTTGCTTATGTTTGTATCATAAGTATAATTGTGTCTTTACCTGCGATGTCAGGTTGATTAGGGGTTGTCTTCCCTTGTTTATTCATTCATTGTGTTTGACCTTTAGGGTCAGAGGTTGTCAGTTCGGGCGTAGGCCTATGGGAAGGTTTTTTAAGCGGGAGTGAGATATACTTCCGGGAAGCCGGGAGGTCCTGTTTTTCTGAAGGGACCAAGAGTCCATTGTTTTTCGGGGAGAATCTTCGAAGTAACTGCTATGGCCGTTTTCCCCAGTGAATCTCTGTGCGTCGGGATGACGACAGAATTCCTTGTGTAGTTCTGAGGATTCATTTACCAGGTAATACCGACCTTTATGCATTATTACGCTTTTCGGTGGCAGAACATGTAAAGGATTACCTAGGGTGAACAGCAGTTCACGGATCCGCCATTTCAGAACTTATATATTTGTGCTCGAGGTAGCCATCCAAGACTGTTAGTCTTATATTGTCCAGAAATCCAGTGACGAAGATATATTGTGGGAGCCGCAGATTGGCGGAACTTCTATCTACAATAAGTATTACTGCAGGGTTGATGATAACCTATTTAACAGAAGTACACGGCCGACGTCAGAACGAGGCCTGTGCTTTCGGCTATTATACTACAGCCTGATATGTGCAATTGGCGGGAGTGCCAAGTTGCACCTGTGTGTCAAGGTAACTAAGGCATCTGACGCGTTTAGTCAGAGACGCCAAGGGCGACGCTACGAACTGTCATTATTGAAGAACTTTGCTATTGACCATGCACGTCTATTCTGATGTTTACCTTTTTGAATGCCAAATGTATACCTATCGATGTCAGGTCAGCATGACCTTGTTACACTGACTGTTCCTGTTGATACTATGTGTGTTCCCGTCAATAAATGTCTTGAAACATGCCTGCAGTGTCAAAGCATCCTTGATTACTGCATGTGAGAGTATGGGTTGCAGGATCTACATCTATACGAGCCTAAACACATTCGCGTCTTCATTCGCACCCACACTCAATTCATCATACGCTCGCACTACACATCTAACAACATGTATACTGTCTTGGGCCAGTGATCACCTCAACAAGAAAAAAAGACAGTTACATATATAATATATATATATATATATATATATATATATATATATATATATATATATATATATATAATATATATATATATATATATATATTATATACGTAATTAACAGCACAGCTGATACATTTACTATAAGTGATTAACAGCCCAGCTGATATAAATTTTTTTCCTATAATTGGAAGACTTGTAATATATATAAATATATGTGAATCATTTGTGAACTTACAAATCCATTACATTCCATTGTTTCAACATCCACCCTTCAGCACAAGAGTAGATAGTGTATATACTAAATAAATAATAAAGAAATTGTATTTGAAGGCTTGTCAATTTTATCATTGTTAAGTAAAATCTGTTTCCTTGTCTTAATATCACTGTTAGTTACACAGCGGAGGTGGCAATTTATGTCGGTCTCCTCTCTACTAATGTTTCGAGATCAGATCATTCACAGCGGTAACTAATTTGTGATACCAGTAGTTCTCTCAGACTCTGGGACTTCACCATTTTCTGCAGAAATTCTATTTCTGTAATTGTCAGTACTATACTGATAAAAGAGCCAATAAAAACCTCACGCCACACCCATTTAACATAATGTTGGTCGGAACATGTTTCTTATGGCTATTCACCAATATCTTGCTTTTTTCTATATTAATTTCCATCCCATACGTTCTTGTTACTTTCTCCAGTCTAGAGGTAAGATCTTGAAGTTCTGATTCTGTTCCAGCTATCAGATCGATATCATCAGCAAAACGTAGATTGCAAAGAGGTCGGCCTCCAATCGATATGGTTGTTTTATAATCGTAGAGAGCCTCCTGCATAATATGTTCTAGATATATATTAAAGAGCACTGGAGACAGGATACATCCCTGGCGAACTCCTACAGTTGTTTTGAAAAATTCTCCAATGTCATTGCTTGCAAAAACAGCACTGCTTGCGTCCTTGTATAGTGCTTCAATGATATCTATGATGTTGGTATCAAAATTGAATTTTTTCATTATTTGCCATAAGCCTTCATGCCAGACTCGATCGAGGGCGTTTGTGAAATCGATGAAGTTATGGTATAAATCGTGTTGATGCTGGAGATGTTTTTCGATCAGTAATCTAATATTGAAGATTTGTTCTGATGTACTTCTTTTTGGTCTAAAGCCAGCCTGTTCCTCGGACAAGATTTCTTCTGATTTCTATTTCTTTCTTTCATTCTTGTTTTATTTTTGTATCTGATTTTTTTTCCTTCTTCATCACCTTATGCATTCAGTTTGTAGTCATGCAAAAGCTGCAGGCTTGCCGTCAGAACATAGTCCACAGTTTTGTCCAGGTGATCGCGATAACCCCAGAGCTTCTTGCTTCTTCATTTCCTTCCACATCTTTTTCTTTTCGGTATTGTTCCCTGTCTTTTAATTTCCAATTATGATTCCGCTAAGCAGTATTAGTAACCTCTCTTTTCACCTTTGTGGAAGCACCTTTGAGGTTCTCATCAGCTTCCTTATCCGCACTTCCACAATAGGAAAAACCCTTCTTTATTCTACTGACCGCTGTTGCGTGCAGAAAGGAATTCCAGCCGACAGTCCAGATATAATTGCACGTAAGGACGTCGCTAATTTCCGAAAGTGGGAATTCAAGCTTTGATGCAGTATTTAACACCTTAAATTAGCCGTTTCATTTCCTCTTTAGTCACGTCTATATGTTACCTGTGATATTTTGATCCTATTGACTTTTCATGCGGGCGTTAATGATGTAAGGTGTGCACGCCTCCAGATCCTGTTATGCCTGACACCTGGTTTAACCTTGTCAGGTATGAATAAAGACACGGTCAGGTTTGTCGTATCATGATAATAACTGTTCATTTTTTGACGTCTAGATGTCGCCGTGGGCATGATAATGGCGGAAAAGCTGAAATTGTACAAGCTTTCATCTTTTAACAAGTTTTTTCCTCTACAGCGTATAGTTTTCATCCATTCAGTGTACAACGTATAGTCTTCATCCATTCAATGTACAACGTATAGTTTTCATCCATTCAGTGTATAGTTTTTATCAATTCAATGTGCACCTTATAATTTTTATCCATTCAGTGTACACCGTATAATTTTTATCCATTCAGTGTGCACCGTATAACTTTTATCCATTCAGTGTACACCGTATAGTTTTTATCCATTCAGCGTGCACCGTATATTTTTCATCCATTCAGTGTGTACCATATACTTTTCTAGTTTTCATCCATTCATTGTACACCGTATAATTTTGATTCATTCACTGTAAACCATATAGTTATCATTCATTCAGTGTGCACTGTATAGTTTTCATTCATTCATTGTACACCGTATAATTGTCAAAGAGGACTTCTGAACCACCCTGTAGCAAAGTTAGATTTTGCTGGGGAGGTTATGATGGTATCCTAAAAGAATGAACTCGGTGTCTGCATAAACCGTGTGAGGTCAAGCACATGTAGGCCCCTGACTCTAAAAGATGATGATGATGAATTATGTGCAGGGAACCTAACGCTACCTCCATAGATCTCACACGGTCACTCTTGTGGCTCTAGTGTATGGTGTATGATGTACCTAGTGTCTAGGGGAGAAATGAAATGATGGTACACAACACAAAAACACTTTAAGTTACTATGAGGAAGTGAATAAAACTTGTGGTTAAGTTTTTCTTTAAATTAATTTTTTTTGTACAATTTATTTTGCCTGTCCAGTCATATCGTTTGGACAGGTCTTTGAAAATGAGAACAAGATAGGTTACATAAAAGATTAACTAAAATTGTGTGGACAATCTGCCGAAATACTACAATGTTATTATATGTATTTCCTATTTGAATGTTCACAGCTTAAATTTATTCTTCTAAGAGAGAGAGTCACTGTGTATGAGGGGCTGTAATGTCATCATACCCCACAAAAGTCCTGAGTATGACTTGAATTACCAAGGTTTATTTAAACCGAAACTGTCAGATGTACCCAGGTCCTTAACATATCACCTGGGGTTTCTTGTTGAAAGATAGGATATTGTGTAGTTGCAGAAATATCGATATCACGTCACACACCCAAGCTCCTGCTGTTATCTCTTGACAGCATATGTAAAGTGTAGGAGACTTCTTGGCGTAATCGTCACTCCTCAGGTTTCCTGTCACCAGCTGGCAACAGGAAACGAAACCTCTGCAACAAAAGGACACCCTGGCCTTTTACATTTGATCACTTATTCTTTTATTTAATTTCATACGTGGGTATGGGGTCAGCCTCGCGTGCATTTCAGGTGCACTCATCCCCTAATTTTCATGACTCCCACCTTGCTGTGACCACCCCTCAGGTCCCTATGGCAGATACGCCACCGTACGTTTACATAGTTTTCCTCAATAATATAATGTGGGGTAACCACATTTCCTTTTATATATTTTTCTCATCTTTTTCTTTTTTAATATGAATGCTTCAGGCATGTTGAACAGTGTTCATTGAACACAGAGGCTTACTAATATGCTCTAATACAATAATATTCAAACATAATCATGACAACATACATTAGTTAGATACATTTCAACGTGAGGACTCAACAATGTCTGCTCCCGGCACGTCCTTCACTTTTTCCCAATAGCAGTATCTAACTTTGGTAATGGGATTAAACATATTAAATTCATAAAGCCTCCTTACCACAAATCAAGAAATATAAACAAATGACGCTGACTTTGCAAAGAAATGGCCTCAGTTTCCTCTGCTCCGTCCAGACTGTGAAATACTCATATAGTTATTTACTTTACTTTTAAATTTAACACAGCTGTTCTCAGTGTATCTGAATCAAAATACAGTTCAACTGGCAATGAATAGTGAAAGCTTTTTGCTAATATTTAGTAGCACTGGCCAATCGAAAGCTTGCGACTACCAGAATTCAAATGCAGTTTTTGAAAAACCAAAATAATTCCAAACATACTCTGCGTCTGGTAGTCGATTGGCCAGTCCGCTTTAGTTATGCCAATGCAAAACGATGTTAGTTTTTGGTAACAATTTTCCTACCGCTCTCCTCTCCTTCTATACTCTTGTTACCCAAGCTAATTTGAATTTCCTCAGTGCCTCTCTTCTAAGCCGGTGTCCCCACTAACGTTAAGAAAAACAAAGCAGGAACAACAGTCTGTCTGGTCGTGCGTTCGTAGACATTTAGTACTTCCTCACCAATTTGGGTAATACTGGGACTATCATATTATTTAAAACACATTCTTGCTCAGTGAATTCTAAGCTATACTACCATATATTTTTATGTTCAGTTTCATTATGGTTTTAGATTTTCAATTTTGTCACCGGTCATCGTCAAATAAATATTTTTCACCAGACGGCCATCTTCCCCTCTCGCTATCTCTTACTTACTTACTTAGTCGTTCCCCTTCTACCGTGAGATGTAGAGGTTTGGAAGAGAGAGCGCCAGACTATCCTATCGGCTGTCTTCCTCCTGGCCTGGTTCCATTCTAGTCCTCGATCCTTCAAAGATTGTCTAATGTAGTCCTCCCAGCGGACTCTGGGTCGTCCTCGGGGTCTGGATCCTTGGCTCTTTGTTTCCCATGCTTGTCGTGGTATCCGATCTTCTCCCATTCTGCAGACATGGCCAAACCATCTTAATTGGGACTGTTCTACTTGGGTCTGCAGGGGGTAGGATTTAAGGCCTTGACGTATCGTCTGGTTGCGTACCATGTCTCTTCTTGTTACTTCAACCACCTTCCTCAGATACCTCATTTCTGAGGTTTGGATCTGGCTTTTATGGGTTGTAGTCATTGCCCATGACTCGCATCCGTATGTCAAGACTGGGACATAGGTGGAGCGGTATACAGCCATCTTCGTTTTCTTACCAACCTCTCTCTTGCTGAGGAATCCTCGATTTATGGCCTGAAAAAGTCTCCCAGCTGCTGCTTTTCGAGTGGCCAACTCTTCTTTGATGCCTCCCTTTCGGTCTATAATAGCTCCGAGGTATTTAAAGTGGTCTACCTGCTCCAGGACCTGTTCTCCCAGCTTAATCTGATGTTTTCTTTCTTCTCGTGATATCACCATGGATTTTGTTTTAGAGCTGCTTATGACCATCCCTCTCTTCTCCAGCTCTTCCTTCCAGACTTGCAGGTTGGATTGGAGATGTGCCTCTGATTTAGCAATCAGGGCAACATCATCAGCAAATGCCAGCTCCGAAATATAGACCTGTCTCATCTTCCAGTACCCCACTGAATACTTTCTTGTTCTCTCCTTACATACCTTGCTATCTCGCTAGCATGTATTTTTCAAATAACTAACTTGTTTTTGTGACGTCAGAAACATTACCGCGAGGAGGCAATAAAACTGTCTGCGTGTTTTGCCTCTCTTGGCTTTGTCGCCACGTGTATATATGCATGGCGGAATGTGTCAGGCGAAGCGGGGTTGTGCATTGCGGGTTAAGAATTGGCGTTAAATATTTGTATTATATCGTGTAACACTACCAAAAAATGTAAGGATTCCTACTTATTACCAGCGTTAAAGTTGACAGAATACGTTAATTCAGATAGTTATTTTGCGGCACACTTCCTCAAAATCGTTAATTATAAGTCTTGGCTGCAAAAAGTATGCAGCAGATCCGGTAAAATGTTAGTAGTACGTTTTCGAAACCGAAACTAAAACGCGTGTTAGATTTTTACCGTGGAATCGTTCTATAGGCTTTAGCACTGCACAAAAGGCAGCGTTGCTGGCGTGTGAGAGCATCACCGTCAGACACAATAGGGCTGTTTTATTTATTATCATTTTATGACTAAAATCTTACTGAAATGAGCGATTATTCTCGCAGATTTTACTACACACCCTCATGTAGCTCCCTGGGATCTCTGAAGAGTCACAGGAAGAGTAGGATAATTGCACCCTGATGCGTGTCGTACAAAGCGACTAATATGAGGTTGTGCCTGTGGTAAAGGTCAAGGACCCCGTTACACGCTGTGGTAAAGTGGGATGATATAAATATTTATAGGGGACTAGTGTACTGACTGAGATCAGCTGTGAAGGTATCTGTATCTAATAATGTGGAGTATTACAGATAACCTTACTTGCTACCACATATATATATCTCTCAGTCAGACCTATTCTGGAATATTGTGATGACTACGTTGAATGTCTACGGTTATGTAAATGATGAAGTGTAAGTCACAACAACAACAGACAGATAAACAAGTTAATTTATTTCACAGCACTTTACAACACTGTGACACTCACACACAGGTAACACTCTATAAGACTATCTTAAAAGAGTCAGTTTGAAAAGTCAAATATATATATATATATATGTATTAATTTCTTTACATAGAGATATCCTGATTCAACTACACAGTGAACCAGGAATCACAATCAATATTCTTACAAGTAGTATGTACACAGTTTATCAATTTACTCTTGTTATTGACATATTTTATTATTCTTATCTTATGTGTGTAAGTTGTGAAGTAGTAATATGAGTTAATACTGGTTTTGTTTTTCAAGCTAGAGTGTTGTTTGTCATCATGACTTCAAGTGTCTTATCATTGGGAAAAGTTCACAATTCCTGTCAATTTAAACAGTTTATATTCCCTCTTTATTCACTGTCAATTTTAGAGGGGGGGGGGGGGGGGGGGGGGGGGGGGGGGGAGGGGGTGGGGGGGGGGGGTGGTGGGGGGGGGGGGGGCACATAATGTTGAGCTCCATGGCCACACTTTCTTAACTTTCGTGATGACTGCAGTAAAAGACTCCTCTGCTCGATTACTTCAATGAGTTCTGGAGCCACCTCACTGGTCGCTATCTGGACCCAGTAGTATGCTGTCAGCCTCAGGATTCAGTAACTCAGGCCAAATGCTGCCTCAATGACTTTTGACCACCGTCCCTGAAACAAGAAGGTTGTACCTCCTATTTCAAAACTAAGTCATAATCCATTTCCACAATGAGCACAATACATAACAAACACTTGTGTTCAGTGCTGTAGGCCACTGCTAGCTTCATCTGAAACAAATTACACCAGTATACTCCTTCCTAATGGTTACTACGCCTCTGCCATTCCAGCATTATTTCTTCCTAGTCCATAAGATAGGTGTCAGTGTACTGTTTGGCAATCCCATGCAGTTTTACTTTTTTTTTCCGACACCTCCTATTCAGGTTGGAGCAATATTTAGGCTTTTCTCAAGTTGGCCACTGAACTACACACATATATATAGACATAAATCATCAATTCACATTCAATTTTCATTAAAAAGATATCAAATATTTCAGCTTACCACAATTCAATGGAAATAATAAACAGTTTCGTTGACTGGCAATGAATAGCCACAAATTCCGATCTGCCTCTTGTCCCAGGCTTTTATTTTAGAAAAAAATATGCACTGGTGCTCAACGCACTGTTCTTAATAGGTTTATTACAAGATGTGGCACGGAACAGACGCTCTGAACTGACTATATTGGCAGATCTAACCAATCATGCCATGTCTACACATCTTTTCAAAAAAGTACCCCTTCTATTCGTTTCCCATAACAACAGAAAACTGGTATTTGCAGTCCAACTAATCGTGTTTAGTCTTACATCTCATTCCCGCCAATCAAATAGGAGTTAACATGGTAGGCTATTTCCGTAACGTAATGTTTTTCAAACACGTTATAAAAAAAATTTTTATGAGCAGAAATGATTTCATGCTGTCAGGCTATTGTATTTTGGCCATAATTATTTTATTAACAGACTAAAGGCGTAACACATAACATATTCTTGGCTAGCAAGTCCTGCCGTACAATAATATATAAGTTAAAGCGAGCTACATGGTGGCGTTCAAAATATGTGTTTTCCAAAGTTAGTCGTATATTTGTTTTTTACCACGCGTTCACTTCTATGTCATAGGGTGTCTTCTGTACTTTCAGGAGCTTAGATGTAAATCAGTAGAATTTCAGGTTTCCTAATAAGCATTTTTCATGTTTTAAAACCTGATTCTTGTAGTAGTTGTAGTGTTTTTCTGACACTGTTTATTTGAAAAAAAGTTAGTGCAGGCCTTACACGTGGGATTGGCGTTACTATTAATCGCGCGACGCGTGTAGTGTTGCATGCGTCCTTGCTTCCAGTCGTCCCTCTCTCTCTCCTGCTTTATCTGTCTTTTAGTTACGCCGTGTATGGAATGAATGAAATATTAAATCTAGGTCAGCTGCGTATCTCAAGGTTTTTCTTAGAAAGGCAGTACACGTTTCATTGAAGAAAGCGTGTAGTGATACAGTAGGCTTTTACAATCAACGTGAAAGCGTTACAATTTGCAGACGAAGTAGAAAACAAGGGGGATTTCGAGTACAGTCCTTGTGACAGCACTGTTCTTTACCATTCGTCTTTCCTTTTATTGAATTTATGTGTTAGGCTTTACATTTACCTGATAATTTATACATGTGGATTAGAATATTTCACGACACACGCCCATTGAGGCATATTGGGAATATGGTGTTAGGCCCATATTATCTTGACCGTCGGCACACTAGGGGTGATGTGGTCAGCATCACGCCGGCCGCCTTAACCTTCCCAGAGTTGCTCTGCTACCCATTTGGGGCTGGGTCGACCCAGGAGCCGTTTGTGGCCTAAAAAATTCCCACCTCATCTGGGGATTGTGCCTGTGGCTGCAAACCTTATAATGTAAAACAAAATGCCACAGAAAAAAACCACTGTAAGATCATGTGACTGCTTGGTGCAGGCTTCCTGGTAGTGGACCAGCTCCCGTGGCGACTCTATGCTCCATAAGGGGCGTAGAGGAAAATGATAATGATGTATATAAACCAACATTGCAGGACCACACGAGGTGTTATTGCGCGAGCTGCCTGAGACCAACCGCAATTGCGGTTCCTTGTTCCTGAAGTACCAAAAAAGGGTTCGGTTCTTCTTCTTTGATCCTTATCCAGTGACTGTCATAGCAGTCAGTGGCCATCACGCCTGGTGGCGTCTTGTAGGGCAGCAACAAACTGCTTCCACTTTGCTCGGTCGGCAGCCATCCTTCGTACGGTGCCCTAGCTCTGGTTCATTCTTTGCATCTCGGCCTCCACAGTTCTCCGCCAAGTTGTTTTTGGTCTGCCTCTCTTTCGCTTTCCTTCAGGGGTCCGCTGCGTAACTGTTTTTCAGATGACATCGGGGTCTCTTCTGAGGACGTGGCCAACCCAACTCCAGCGTCTGCCAGCTATGATGGTGTGCACGTCCTCTTGGTTACTCCCAGTAAGTAGTTCTTGGTTACTGATAGTATTCGGCCACAACATTCGGAGAATTTTCTTTAGGCAGATTGTGTAGAAGGAGGACAATTTCGACATTTAATCATTCATCATTTATTCTATGGTTTTTTAACGTCTGGTTCACGGACCTCTTGTGAGTCCAAGATTGAATTCTAGGGGTCCATGAACACAACATTCAATTTAAAATGTATATTTTTTTATTGTGCTTTTATGAACATATTTTCCCAAGAAGGGGTCCATAGCCTTCATCAGACAATCAAAGATGTCCATAGCCTTCATCGGTCAACCAAAGATGTCCATAGCCTTCATCAGACAATCAAAGATGTCCATAGCCTTCATCAGACAATCAAAGATGTCCATAGCCTTCATCAGACAATCAAAGATGTTCATAACCTTCATCAGACAATCAAAGATATCCATAGCCTTCATCGGTCAACCAAAGCTGTCCATAGCCTTCATCAGACAATCAAAGATGTCCATAGCCTTCATCAGACAACCAAAGATGTCCATAGCCTTCATCAGACAATCAAAGGGGTCCTTAGCTGGTATAGGTTCTCTTTAGACTAGTAAATTATGTGGTCTCTGAAAATGATTCTTAATTAACCCCCCTTCTCAGTTTTGGAGTGCTAACATTACAAGGGGGAATGTCACATTATAATTTACTTCTTCTTCTTCTTGGATCATTGGCCCCTGACTGACAGCAGTCAGTGGCCATCACGCCTAGTGGCGTCTTGTAGGGCAGCAACAAACTGTTCCAATTTTGCTCGGTCAGTGGCCATCCTTCGTGCCGTGCCTCAACTCTGGTTCATGCTTTTGCATCTCAGCCTCAGCTGTTGTCCGCCAGGTTGTCTTTGGTCTGCCTCTCTTTCGCCGTCCTTCTGGGGCCTATAGCATAGCATACTATTTCTGGCGATGGTGTCAGGGTCCCTTCTGAGGACATGGCCAGCCCAGTTTAGGAGTCTGCCTGCAATGATGGTGTGCATGCCCTTTTGACTGCTCTAGCAGTTCCTGGTTGGAGATGGTATTCGGCCAAAAAATTCGAAGAATTTTCATTAGGCTGTAATTTACTAGTCTAAAAAGAAACCTTTATACCATAGCATTAATTGGACAATCAAAATGGTCCATGCACAAACAAAAATTAATAAATCCTGATGTATTCTGTGTACAACGGATTGTTTTTTTTTTTTATAGAGTACTTATGAACGACCACAGTCTACCGTAACACTAGTTATCCCCCCTATCATACTGACACTGGTGCGTGTAAAGCTGCCCCAAGTGGGCCGCTACTCTTGACAGTAAAACTGACAGTGTCTGGGCAACTTCAGTATTGACTTGGGATTGTCTCCCCCATGTTTTCCCGTCCTGCCGGATTTGTGTTCCTCTGATGACGAACACGACGGTTGAATTGTCAATCCCGTAATTGGCTTTGTTTTTTTCTCCCTGTCATTTTTTGAGCAACGTTGGAACACTTCTGTTTTTGATCAGGGAGGGAAAAAAGACAGATTGACAAACTGTGATAGTAAGGCTACCAGGAGGACATTGTAGTGCTTCACCAGGGGATAAGTCGATTCTTCACAGTTGTCGCGTCAGCTTTAGTAAAACCAACATGGAAGATGACAGAGAGTTCCATGGTGATACTAGAGCAAAGTAGCCAGACTTATAGACAGAGCTATATTCATCAGCAAACAAGAATTATGGACAAATAACAAGAATAGAATAGAAACAATATCTGTTGGCGAAGTCTAATATTCTTTAACCGTTTGTCTTTATTTTATTACTCTTATTATCCAATTTTTTTACAAGTTAGTCACTTTTTTTTAAAGTTTCAGCACTCATCGGACAGTTTTCGGCGATTTCCGTTGGCGTTGTTTATATTTCATTTGTTTGTTGTTGTGTCCTATACGTACTTTTATATTTGTCAATGTGCTTTCGTCGCGTACTATGCCTGCTGGCGTAGAGGACGAAGTCTCTCCACAACATTTGTACCTTAAATCGAGACTTATCTCGAGCAAATATATTGTAAGATTCTCGAAGAAGGCGTAAGTACATTGTCATTCATTTATTCTGTTCTCTCTATTCATTGACACAAATTGATGAACCCAGTTAATACCATCACAAGGCAGTTCTTGGTTTGAATTTCTCAGTGTAAAAGAACAAGATGACAGAGGCGCTTCTAAAGTATTTAGCATCTAGGGTAGATCCTATTTTTAGCACCCCCTCCCCCATAAAGAAACAAAATTGTAAGTATATTTTAGCAGTAAGTACTATCATAATAGTGTCCGATGCACCACCCCCTCCTGGCTGTCATCGGAGCGAACCAACCCATTTGCACGCCCACCCTTTAGAACGCCACTGCTAGATGGAACTCAAAATCCACATGGAGAAAGGAGTTAGAGACAGGCATGAACGAGATAAAAGATGACATGAAAAGACCTTGAGCGGATGGCACAGGATAGGAAGGATTGACGTGAATTTGTTGAAGACATCTATTCCACATGGAGCCAAAGTGTGGTGAGTGAATGTTTATGCAGAAGTCTGGCTTTTATTTTGGCGTTTTTGTTGTTCTATTTGTTTGTTTCGGGTATAGGGACATCATTTATAGGTGCACACAAAGA
Organism: Oreohelix idahoensis; assembly: GCA_024509875.1. NCBI lineage: Eukaryota > Metazoa > Mollusca > Gastropoda > Stylommatophora > Oreohelicidae > Oreohelix > Oreohelix idahoensis. The sequence continues at coordinate 112,258 of JAMPIV010007317.1, read as the reverse complement.
GCAGCGTGCATTATTTTGTGTATATATTTGAGTGTGTGTTATTTCGTGTGTGGGTGAGGGTTAGCAGACAGAATAAATTGTGCGAATGTGTTATTTGATACAGCGAGTAGCCACAAAAGTGATATCTCAGAAAGAAAGATCAGGCTGAACGCTAAGAAAGAAGCTTTTAAAAACAAAGAACTTAACAAGACCTGGATAGTTTTCGTCTTGCCTAGCAGATTTAGATCTCCGAAGCCATTTAAATGTAGACAAAGAAAGAATTTTTTATTTTATTTTAAGACAATTGATTCCAGTCCACCATTTTGAAATTCTCAGTTTTAGATTGGAAGGTAACGGGTATATCATGTTTCTTCTTATTTGTTCTTCTTCATAAAACTTCTCTACTCTTCATCTTCATTTTCTTCTTACCCTGTCACTCATCTTTCATTTATTCCTCTTTATCATAACATTTCCCACCTCTTTATATTTCTACTTCTTCTTAACCAGTCTTTTGTCTTCTGTTCTATTTATTCATAGTCTTGTTCTGTGCCAGCAAATACGAGTTTTAATTGTTATTTTTAACAGTTACTATCGTTTTCCATTCCGTTCTGTTTGTGATAGCTTCACTTACACGCGCCTGTTTATTTGTTCCATCGCGGCACAGTTACAGGCTAGAAACCTGGCAGCATCACACTCCAGTCTACCCAGCTGTATATGGGTACCTGACTGTTCTTGAATTAGGGACGGGATAGGTAGCGTGGAAAGGAACTTCAAAACGTTCAACCCAGTATGTTGAAGTCTATAACACTTCACACCCACCCACGAACGATAGTTTCTGCTAAGGGACTATGATTACCAGACGATACGTCATAGCCTAAAAATCCAGCCTCTGCAGACCGAAGTAGAACAGTCCCATTTAAGATGGTTTGGCCATGTCTGCAGAATGGGAGAAGATCGGCTACCGCGAAAAATATGCGAAACTAAAAGCCAGGGATCCAGACCTCCAGGTCGACCCAGAGTTCTCTGGGAGGACAACATTAGACAATCTCTGAAAGACCGAGGACTAGAATAGAACCTTGCCAGGAGGAAGACAGCCGATATAATAGTATGGCACTGTCTCTTCCAAACATTTACATCTTACTGTAGAATAGGAACGACTAAGTAAGAAAGTAAGACTATGATTACACATTTCCACGTTGGTTTGTCTGGCATAGCTCAACAGAGTTTGTCTGCTTTGGCTCAACAGCATTTGTCTGGTATGGCTCAACAGAGTTTGTCTAGCATAGCTCAACAGAGTTTGTCTGGTATGGCTCAACAGCATTTGTCTGGCATAGTTCAACAGAGTTTGTCTGGTATTGCTCAACAGCATTTGTCTGGCATAGGTCAACAGAGTTTGTCTGGTATGGCTCAACAGCATTTGTCTAGTATGGCTCAACAGAGTTTGTCTGGCATATTGTCTGGCATAGCTCAACAGAGTTTGTCTGGTATGGCTCAACTGCATTTGTCTGGCATAGCTCAACAGAGTTTGTCTGGTATGGCTCAACAGTATTTGTCTGGCATAGCTCAACAGAGTTTGTCTGGTATGGCTCAACAACATTTGTCTGGTATAGCTCAACAGAGTTTGTCTGGCATAGGTCAACATAGTTTGTCTGGTATGGCTCAACAGAGTTTGTCTGATATGGCTCAACAGCATTTGTCTGGTATGGCTTAACAGAGTTTGTCTGGCATAACAAACAGCGTTTGTCTGGTATGGCTCAACAGCGTTTGTCTGGTATGGTTCACCAGAGTTTGTCTGGTATGGTTCAACAACATTTGTCTGGTATGGCTCAACAGAGTTTGTCTGGTATGGCTCAACAGCGGTTGTCTGGTATGGCCCAACAGAGTTTGTCTGGTATGGCTCAACAGCGATTGTCTGGTATGGCTCAACAACATTTCTCTGGTATGGCTCAACAACATTTGTCTAGTATGGCTCAACAATATTTGTCTGGTATTTCTCAACAGCGTTTGTCTGGTATGGCTCAGCAGAGTTTGTCTGGTATAGCTCAACAACATTTATCTGGTACGGCTCAACAACATTTGTCTGGTATGACTCAACAGCGTTTATCTGGTATGGCTCAACAACATTTGTCTGGTATATCTCAGCAGCGTTGGTCTGGTATGGCTCAACAGCGTTTGTCTGGTATGGTCAGCGGAGTTTTTTTGGTATGGCTCCGCAGCGTTTGTCTCGTATGACTGAACAGCATTTGTCTGGTATGGCTCAACAGCATTTGTCTGGTATGGCTCAACAACATGTGTCTGGTATTTCTCAACAGCGTTTGTCTGGTATGGCTCAGCAGCGTTTGTCTAGTATGGCACAACAGAGTTTGTCTGGTGTGGCTCAACAACATGTCTGGTATGGCTCAACAACATTTGTCTGGTATGGCTCAACAGCGTGTGTCTGGAATATCTCAGCAGCGTTTTTCTGGTATGGCTCAACAGAGTTTGTCTGGTATGGCTCAGCAGAGTTTGTCTGGTATAGCTCAATAACATTTATCTGGTATGGCTTAACAACATCTGTCTAGTATGGCTCAGCAACATTTTTCTGGTATGAATCAACAGGGTTTGTCTGGTATGGCTCAGCAGCGTTGGTCTGGTATGGCTTAACACCGTGTGTCTGGTATTGCTTTACAGAGTTTGTTTGGTATGGCTCCGCAGCGTTTGTCTGGTATGGCTCAACAGCATTTGTCTGGTATGGCTCAACAACATTTGTCTGGTATGACTCAACAGCGTTTATCTGGTATGGCTCATTTGCGTTTGTCTGGTATTGCTCAACAGAGTTTGTTTGGTTTGGCTCAGCAGAGTTTGTCTGGTATGGCTCAACAACATGTCTAATATGGCTCAATAACATTTGTCTGGTAGGGCTCAACAGCGTGTGTCTGGTATGTCTCAACAGCGTTTTTCTGGTACGGCTCAACAGAGTTTGTCTGGTATGGCTCAACAGCTAGTGTCTGATATGGCTAAACAACATTTGTCTGGTATGGCTCAACAGCATTTGCCTGGTATGTCTCAGCAGCGTTTGTGTGGTATGTCTCAGCGGCGTTTGTCTGGGATGGCTCACCAGAGTTTGTCTGGTATGGTTCAACAACATTTGTCTGGTATGGATCAGCAGCGTGTGTCTGGTATAGCTCAACAGCGTGTGTCTGGTATGTCTCAACAGCGTTTTTCTGGTACGGCTCAACAGAGTTTGTCTGGTATGGCTCAACAGCTAGTGTCTGATATGGCTAAACAACATTTGTCTGGTATGGCTCAACAGCATTTGCCTGGTATGTCTCAGCAGCGTTTGTGTGGTATGTCTCAGCGGCGTTTGTCTGGGATGGCTCACCAGAGTTTGTCTGGTATGGTTCAACAACATTTGTCTGGTATGGATCAGCAGCGTGTGTCTGGTATAGCTCAACAGCGTTTGTCTGGTATGGCTCAACAGAGTTTGTTTGGTATGGCTCAGCAGCGTTTGTCTGGTATGGCTAAACAACATGTCTGGTATGGCTCAACAACATTTGTCTGGTATGGCTCAACAACATTTGTCTGGTATGTCTCAACAGCGTTTGTCTGGTATGGCTCAGCAGAGTTTGTCTGATATAGCTCAATAACATTTATCTGGTATGGCTGTAAAGACGTTATTTCTTACTACACCTGTAGTACACCACTGTAAAGTATCAGTCTGTCTGCTCTGTAAGGAAGAGTGGTGTGTTGTTGAGATCAGGCATGCTCCAGTCTACCCAGCTGTAAATGGGTAACTCACCCTAGTCCTGAGTTAGGGAAGGTAAAGGCTCCAGGGGAAGCAGGCCCTAAACTTGGTCACTTCAGCCGACGCAGGATGGTGTATGTATGAAGTAGTAGTGTAGAGTGTGATTACCGCGAATGGTGTACTGTTCGTGTGCTGACCAATATAATCACTCATACACATGTGTCTACAAGGCACCAATGCAGACTGCTGGAATCTTAGTTTACTCAATTTATTCAGACGTACACACTGGGACATACGAGTACATCAGGCTTTGTTGACATAACAATTTGTAGGTATACATAGCAGATCTGAAGTCATGACACATGCAGAAATAATGGGTAGTACATCAAAGTTCAATGTCATGATACATCATCTTATGAAACCACGAAAAGGGGGTTTCTAGCAGGATTGAGATCTCTCTGTCACTGTCCGATAATAAGATAAATAATCTGTTCTCTTGGCAGTGATCAAAACAGACGATGACCGAAATCCAACATGGCTACCTTCCTGAGTTGTCGTTCACTCATTCATAGGAAGAATATCAGCCAAAGTTAATTTACAATGGATATATAAAGGATTTCATGAATGGTTCCATGCAGCACTACGGTGATCAGGTTAGTTCACGTAGCCATAACCGCTGCAGGAAAATCTGTCATCTTCGTCGATACAAAACACGACACTAGCATATCGAAGCACCCAAAAGTCAAGCTAGGCCTAACCGACGAGAGATCATCAAAAATACGAGCTGGGTTTACCTGGAGTCCGAATCATCTATATACTGACATAAGGAGAGTCTCTAACACAAACTATCGTAGAGACACTATCTCCTCCAGAAGAAAAAACCACTTCGTAAGACATTTTTTCTTGACGAAGGGACCAGCTCTTGAAAAACGTACCCCGCCATTCTTAGCAGTACATCGGAACTCATCACGACTTGTTAAGACAACTCATACTTCCGCTAACAAGAATCTAGTCCCTCATACCCATCCAAAATATACAATATAGGACTGATTCTACTTGTACTAATAATATGTAATACATATGAATTCAGGCCATAAACACAATAAGCAAATTAATATATTTTCTGGCCCTAAAATTAAGTACAAACGCAAGCGTACTATTCTTGCGCTGGATCGATATCCAGACCGATTACTCCTATAATCAAAAGTGTGAATCAAACATGGATTATCTCGCTTTTACAATAAACAGCATTTTCATACACAGATGGATGCATGACTATATTTTTCCCATATTAAATAACCATATCGATTTTTTTGTAATATGTGCGTCAAAAATATGCACGCAACAGATTACCACACCCCTCGGGAAAAAAAAAAAATGGTACATTTTTTTTTTTGAAATACATCTAGGAGCAACATACAATAGGCTCACAACGCACCAATAACAATGCGCAGATGATAAGCATAAGTTTTATGACCTTAGAGAAAGCACTTCTCTAAGTATTAATATTTCCAGAGAGGTGTCACCAACGCATACTACAATATTAGCAATGACACAATTTCCACATTAGTTTATACATAAATTCCATCTAAGATATCTTAACATCATGATCATCAAAGACGAAAAACATTGAAAAAATCAGCGGTGAATAAATATCCATGAACCGCTAAGTAGTGTTACAATCAATATATGATATATTACATATGTGTACACATTTCAACATAGAAACAATTGTATCAAAGCTGTATAACAGTTATGAATCATGTGGGCATCTAGACAAAATATCTGCCATCACATTTTCTGACCCACGGATAGCTCGCACCGAAAAATGAAATGGCTGTAGAGCAATCGCGTATCGCGTTGATCTCGCGCTCTTCAGATTTTTACTCTGAATAGCCGTAAGAGCTTTCTGGTCAGTTTCCACAATGAAATGCGCGCCCAGAAGAAATCTTTGTAGTTTAAGGATTGACCAAACCATAGCCAATAATTCACGGTCTAGGACCGAGTAATTCTTCTCTGCGGCATTTAATTTCCGAGAAATATACATCACAGGATGCAGAGTTCCAGAGTACTCTTGCATTAGTGCAGCTCCAATCCCGGTGGATGAAGCGTCACTACGAAGAATAAATGTCTTATCCTTAGAAGGTAATACTAGGATAGGTGAAGTAGAAAACATAGTTTTAACCTTATCCAAAGAGGATTGACATTCTTGAGTCCAATGGACTACATTAGGAGACCCTTTCTTTAGCAAGGAAGAAAGAGGTGACATAATGGAGGACAGATTCGGTATGAATCGTCCATAAAATTGTATTAGACCTAAGAGACTTCGTACTTGCTTTTTAGTCTTAGGAATAGAAATGTTAAGTATCTTACTTGTATTATGGTCTTCTGTTTTTAGGAACCCATGACCAACACGGTGTCCTAAGAAAGATATTTCGCTAAAACCAATACATGCTTTCGATGGTTTCGCTGTCAGGTTATGCTCGCGTAAGATAGACAATAGTTCATTTATACCATTATAGTGATCGTTCCAAGTATCACTGAAAAGACAGATGTCATCAAGATACGCAATGACATCTGAGCGATGAGATAGGATTCGACGCATCATGCGTACAAATGTAGCAGGGGCGTTCATAAGACCGAAAGGCATGAAATTCCATTGGAATAGACCCCTAGGCGTCGAAAAAGCAGTAAACGGTTTGGCGTGTTCGGATAGTGGAACTTGCCAATATCCCTTAGACAAATCGAGTTTAGTAAAGAAGTGAGAATTCGATAGTCTCGTAAGTAGCTCTTCTAGTAAAGGCATAGGTTCAGCATCGAATTTAGTCACTTGATTCAATTTGCGATAATCCACGCAAAGACGTATGTTATTGTCTTTTTTCCGTACTATAACCATCGGCGAAGAATATGCTGATGTGGATGGTTCAATAATTTTTAACTCTATCATCTCATCTAACTCTTTCTCTACCTGTGCTTGGAAATGTATCGGGATAGGATACGGTCTGACTCTTATAGGACTATGGTCAGTAAGAATAATGTCATGTTGAATGACATCCGTTTGACCAGGAATGTCAGTAAGGACATCCTGAAATTGTTCTAACATAGTAGAAACTTGTTTCTGCTCTCCTGGAGATAATTCTGGAGAAATTGCAACATCTTTCCATGATTCATTAGAGTGAAGAGGAATCATTGGAAAAGGTAAATTTACATCCGAGAAACTCGTTTCCTCATCCTGTATTACTGACAGAGATGAGTACTGTCCATGTTGGACTGGAAAATCGTCCGTTGCCTGGAAAACAGGTTGTAAATAATCAGGACGTTCATGGAATTCCGTGAGCATGTTGATGTGGAAGGTTTTACGCTTCCCGTCAATATCGACGATATAGTCAACATCGGAAACCTTTGATATTATATCGTACGGACCTTTCCAAGAAATGAGAAGTCTATTTTCCCTACAAGGTAGCAAGACAAATGCTTTGTCACCTGGACAAAGTTGACGCAAACATCTCTTTTTATTGGCAAATTCCCTTGCCTTCTGTTTCGCAAATTCAGAAGAAGCAGTTGCCAATTTGCATGCTTCAATAATCTTGTGTCTAAGTGCGATGACATATTCATAAGAGGATTTTGTGTCATCGACAATATTATCAGCAGTTATAAGATCATGAAGTAAGGACATAGGACCTCGCGGTTTCGCGCCAAAGACAAGTTCAAAGGGAGAAAATCCTGTATGTTCGTTGGCGACCTCTCTATATGCAAAGAGAGCCGCGGGTAAAACCCTATCCCAATCCTGAGGATGATCTTCTGTTATCTTACCTAGTAGGTTTTTCAGAGTTCTATTCAAACGTTCCACCATCCCATTGGACATAGGATGATAAATACTACTCAGCGATCTCTCTATCTTCAGAGTCGACATTACTTGAGACATGGTATCCGATATAAGTTGGGTACCATGGTCGGATAATATTTCTGCTGGAAACCCCAGACGAGAAAATATTAACCAAAGAGCATCTGCGACATCAGCAGTAGTTATGCTCTTTAGAGGAACAGCCTCCGGCCAACGTGTGCACATATCAACACACGTCAGAATAAATTGGTGTCCTCTAGCAGACTTTATCTTAAATGGACCAATGATGTCTATCGCCATTTTTTTGAAATGGCCGAATGGGAATGTCTGCAGCCTGAATAGGTGCATCATGGCGTGGACCTCTGGATTTAATCTCTTGACATACTTTACAAGATCGACAATAGATTCGTATGTCCTTATTCACAGCAGGCCAAAAGAAAGATTGAAGAACTCTAGCTTTAGTACGGGAAAAAACCCATATGTCCAGCACACTGCGAATCATGAGCGTGCTGTAAAATTTTAACTCTCATATTTTTAGGCACAAGGATTTGAGAATGAATGGACTTAGCGGAGTCTTGTACCATACGTACAAGTACGCCATTCTTCATCGTAATCCAAGATTTACGATTTGTATCCTTATTCGGATCACCTTTTGTTGCCAGAGTAAAGAATTTCTTTAGAGTAGGATCATCTTCCTGCTGTTTAATAAAGGAATCGTGTGAAATCTCCAAGGGATCATCTTGGATCTGCGCATCATTATCTTCAGAATGTGAAGATTGTGGCATATTGAGAGCTTGAGCCCTAGTGATTACTGCATTAGCAGATTGCATATTAACATTTTCCCAATTAGAGATTTGCTGTGGAGTGCATTCTTTCACTCCATGAATGCGACCGATGATAAGATCAGCGATCGGATTCGGCAAGAGACATGCTTGCACCTCTCCTGTAAAGAAAGGAGTAGCAATATTGATAATGGCAGTGGAGTACTTCTCCAATGTGCCACCAAATGTTACACATTTGACTATATTGCCTTTAGCTCGAGAAGGATTTACGAGTGATTGCCTCACTCCAATGGTAGTGCACCCCGAGTCGAAAAGAATTGATACCGGAGTACCATCTATTAGGCCCCTATTAAAGACAAGAGCACCCCTTCCATTATGCGCAATTGACGCATGGAGAGCGGGAAGTGGGTGACCGCAGCTTAAAGTAGAAACTGTGGTTGGATCGAATAATGTTTTGCATTGCGAACACTCAGATGCTCTAGCAAAATCGAAAGCGGAATTTGCTACACTATTGGAGTCTTTTTTATCATTATTCTGATTATCGGTGTCGTGGAACTCCTGTTGTGCAGAGTTAGCCTGGTAATAAGATTTACCATGTCTTTTGTGTTGTGATCTACCTCGGTTATAATTGTCTCTATAATTATTATTGCCTCTGTTATAACCACTATTTGGGTTTGAATCATAATATTCATGATCATAATCATCATGCTCGTTATATTGAGTATCCCTGTAATATTGTTTCTTTTGTCTCCATGAAGCACTTGGGTAGTTCCTATAGCTACTCCCTTTCCGAGAATTTCTAACATTATGGGTACCCCTCGCGTGTCGAGGACTATCAGCCCGATTCCAGTTTTTCGAAGAAGAACCCTGATTTGAGTGGTTATCTTGGTTTTGATACTTATTCCAATTAACCTTTTTATCAAATTTATTTTTAGCTCCTTGGAATTTGTGTGAGTAATTCTGATTATATTCTGTTGCCGAAGCAACTGGCATACTCTCTTTAATGTTAGAGTTACTAAGAATCATGTCAGGGTGTGCCGTGGCATACTGGTCACAATATTCTTCCATTTGCTTTATTGTACTAGGTTTACGCTCATGTAAGAACTCTAGGAATGATTTATTTACAGAAGACATGACCTTGTCTCTTAGCAATAAATCTGTAAGACCATCAAATGTTTTCTCTGTTTTGGATAATTCAATCCATCGTGAAAGTGTAATTCGTGCTTTTGAGATGAAATCTGAGAATTCTACACCTACCTCAGGTCTCATTGTTTTTAAACAAAAGACGGTAACCTTCCTCAGACAGCTGATATCTCTTTATCAAAGCTGCCCTAACAGCATCATAATTGTCTTTGTCGGCCTCTTCAACAAAATATAACTTACTCAGAGACTCCCCTTTTAGATTTTCAGACAACTGATTCACATACTGTGATTTGTCAACATTATGAGATCGACAAGCCCGTTCAAATCTAGAAAGCCAAAATGTTATGTCATCACTGGTAGGGTTAAACGCTGGTACTTTGACCTTGTACACAAAGGGTTTACCATTACCACCAGATGCCTGATTAACATTACTCATACATGTCAATTTTAATTTCTCTAATTCAAACTCATGTTCTCTTATTGCTTTTCTCTCTTCAGCTTCTCTATCTAATCTTTTCTGTTCTGCAGCAGCTTCTAGTTTTTTCTGTTCTGCAGCAGCAGCAACTTCTAGTTTTTTCTGTTCTGCAGCAGCAGCAACTTCTAGTTTTTTTCTGTTCTGCAGCAGCTTCTAATTTTTTCTGTTCTGCAGCAGCAGCAACTTCTAGTTTTTTCTGTTCTGCAGCAGCAGCAACTTCTAGTTTTTTTCTGTTCTGCAGCAGCTTCTAATTTTTTCTGTTCTGCAGCAGCAGCAACTTCTAGTTTTTTCTGTTCTGCAGCAGCTTCTAATTTCTTCTGTTCTGCCTCAAATCTCCTTTCCTCCACTTGCATCTGCAATTTCTTAAGTTCAGCAGCAGTATCAGCTTCTTTTTCTAATCTTTTTTCTTCATCTAAGGCTTTCCTTTCTTCTGCAGCAGCTTTTTTTTCTTCTATTTGAAGTCTTCTCTCCTCAGCCGCAGCTTTTTTTTTCCTCAGCAGCAATTTTTTTTTTCTTCAACAGCAGCAGCAATTTTTTTCTCTTCTGCAGCTAATGCTTTGTCATATTGAGCAACAGCCCATTGTTCTAAGTCTTTTCCAGTCTTATCAAAAGATTTTCCTAGTGTAATGAAATAATCTAAGGTAGACATATTGTCTTCTTAAATCAGAAACCTGAAAAAGTAAATAAATTACTCTCTTTGTTAATGGGAGACAAGTCTATACCTTAGACTTAGTCTTAGTCCAAACTTGTATGGTTTACAATAACCAATGATAACTTGAGTACCTGTGGACAACAATAATTGTATCTCAAATACTGTGGGGACAAGCCTTACAAAGGTCTTGTATACCTCACTGTAATCAAAGATCACTTGAGTACCTGTGGAAAAAAAATATTTCCCTTTACCAATAACTTAAGGGAGACATGCCTTACAAAGGTCTTGTATACCTCAATGTAATCAAAGATCACTTGAGTACCTGTGGAAAAAAAATATTTCCCTTTACCAATAACTTTGGGAGACAAGCCTTACAAAGGTCTTGTATACCTCAATGTAATCAAAGATCACTTGAGTACCTGTGGAAAAAAAAAATTTTCCCTTTTCCAATAACTTTGGGAGACAAGCCTTACAAAGGTCTTGTATACCTCAATGTAATCAAAGATCACTTGAGTACCTGTGGAAAAAAAATATTTCCCTTTTCCAATAACAATCAGAAAGTACTGATCTGTACTATACTATCAGTGTATACCACTATACGTCATATGTCAACTAAAGACATTACAAATGACAAACAAGAAAAGACAATCTGAAAACATTTGCAGAGATCAAATTAAATTAAATAGGGGAAATGAAAAAAATGATCACAGAACCTGTGATGATAACTGCCATAAGATAACAAGACAAATAACGCTACAGTGTATAAACATAAGGGTGTAAAAAACTGAAATGAAAGGAAAGATGAGACCTACAATTATACAAACAAATCAAACAAAACTAAGGAACACAAAAAATGTTACAAATACAAATATGAAACAGTCGTCACAACTAACCAAATATTTGCAAACTATGTTGCAAGCAAATTTCAATTAAGAAATTGCTCCCTATCGAACGCCAGAACAAGACCAATATTACTCGGTATTTCCTGTTCTAGTCACACAGAATATAAACTAATTTAATACACAACAAATAACATGTAAGCATAAATAGCATATAGCATACAATATCATTTTATGTCATGAATGGAATGTGTTGCCAGTATAGTGTTGTAAAGTAGGCACAGTTTATTTAAATAATACTAACTTGCCACTTTATTCAGTAATAGACTTAAGTTTAAACTATTACACTGTCAATTTTTTTCTCTGTTGAGCATATGAAGATCCCACGATGAACTATGCACTTTATTCAGCAACACTGCGATTCTTCTGTACATTGAGAAATGTCAACAATATTGCTCCAGATATTTTCTACACTTGATACCACTGTCCTGTGTAATACTGTCTGTACAGCGAAAAACTGTCAACAAGTGCTGACCTAGATACAGCATCCTATCGGTAATACAGGTCAAGCTGTCCTACTGGTGTTGATGTGTTCAAACAAATGTTCTTTCAGCTGTAAACTGTGATTCTCAACACAAAACTGCGTAAGCTGGACCCAGGAATCTGGCTCGCCACTGTAAAGACGTTATTTCTTACTACACCTGTAGTACACCACTGTAAAGTATCAGTCTGTCTGCTCTGTAAGGAAGAGTGGTGTGTTGTTGAGATCAGGCATGCTCCAGTCTACACAGCTGTAAATGGGTAACTCACCCTAGTCCTGAGTTAGGGAAGGCAAAGGCTCCAGGGGAAGCAGGCCCTAAACTTGGTCACTTCAGCCGACGCAGGATGGTGTATGTATGAAGTAGTAGTGTAGAGTGTGATTACCGCGAATGGTGTACTGTTCGTGTGCTGACCAATATAATCACTCATACACATGTGTCTACAAGGCACCAATGCAGACTGCTGGAATCTTAGTTTACTCAATTTATTCAGACGTACACACTGGGACATACGAGTACATCAGGCTTTGTTGACATAACAATTTGTAGGTATACATAGCAGATCTGAAGTCATGACACATGCAGAAATAATGGGTAGTACATCAAAGTTCAATGTCATGATACATCATCTTATGAAACCACGAAAAGGGGGTTTCTAGCAGGATTGAGATCTCTCTGTCACTGTCCGATAATAAGATAAATAATCTGTTCTCTTGGCAGTGATCAAAACAGACGATGACCGAAATCCAACATGGCTACCTTCCTGAGTTGTCGTTCACTCATTCATAGGAAGAATATCAGCCAAAGTTAATTTACAATGGATATATAAAGGATTCCATGAATGGTTCCATGCAGCACTACGGTGATCAGGTTAGTTCACGTAGCCATAACCGCTGCAGGAAAATCTGTCATCTTCGTCGATACAAAACACGACACTAGCATATCGAAGCACCCAAAAGTCAAGCTAGGCCTAACCGACGAGAGATCATCAAAAATACGAGCTGGGTTTACCTGGAGTCCGAATCATCTATATACTGACATAAGGAGAGTCTCTAACACAAACTATCGTAGAGACACTATCTCCTCCAGAAGAAAAAACCACTTCGTAAGACATTTTTTCTTGACGAAGGGACCAGCTCTTGAAAAACGTACCCCGCCATTCTTAGCAGTACATCGGAACTCATCACGACTTGTTAAGACAACTCATACTTCCGCTAACAAGAATCTAGTCCCTCATACCCATCCAAAAATATACAATATAGGACTGATTCTACTTGTACTAATAATATGTAATACATATGAATTCAGGCCATAAACACAATAAGCAAATTAATATATTTTCTGGCCCTAAAATTAAGTACAAACGCAAGCGTACTATTCTTGCGCTGGATCGATATCCAGACCGATTACTCCTATAATCAAAAGTGAACAACATTTGTCTGGTATGGCTCAGCAACATGTATCTGGTATTTCTCAACAGCGTTTGTCTGGTATGGCTCAGCAGAGTTTGTCTGGTATAGCTCAACAACATTTATCTGGTATGGCTCAACAACATTTGTCTGGTATGACTCAACAGCGTTTATCTGGTATGGCTCAACAACATTTGTCTGGTATATCTCAGCAGCGTTGGTCTGGTATGGCTCAGCAGCGTTGGTCTGGTATGGCTCAACAGTGTTTGTCTGGTATTGCTTAACAGAGTTTGCTTGGTATGGCTCCGCAGCGTTTGTCTGGTAAGGCTTAAAATCATTTGTCTGGTATGGCTCAACAACATTTGTCTGGTATGTCTCAACAACATCTGTCTGGTATGGGTCAACAACATTTGTCTGGTATGATTCAACAGCGTTTGTCTGGTATATCTCAGCAGCGTTGGTCCGGTATGGCTCAACATCGTTTGTTTGGTATGGCTCAGCAGAGTTTTTCTGTTATAGCTCAACAACATTTATCTGGTATGGCTCAACAACATTTGTCTGATATGACTCAACAGAGTTTGTCTGGTATGGCTCAGCAGCGTTGGTCTGGTATGGTTCAACAGCGTTTGTCTGGTATTGCTTAACAGAGTTTGTTTGGTATAGCTCCGCAGCGTTTGTCTGGTATGGCTCAACAGCATTTGTCTGGTATGGCTCAACAGAGATTGTCTGGTATGACTCAACAACATTTCTCTGATATGGCTCAACAACATTTATCTGGTATGGCTCAACAACATTTGTCTAGTATGGCTCAACAGCATTTGTCTGGTATGGCTCAACAGAGTTTGTTTGGTATGGCTCAGCAGCGTTTGTCTGGTATAGCTCAACAGCGTCGCCAAGATGACCGAAGACCGGCCAGGTGGCCGAACACCACACTAGCAAGATCAACATAAACGCAATCATGAAGTGTGAAAACAACATAGCAGATACAGTGTCTAGAATCACAACACTTATTCAGTTATAAACACACACATACACTCACAACTACACACACACAGTATGGTCATCAACAACAGTATCCACAGTTTAAAAGGTAAAGGTAGCCTCATAGCAGGTATTGCAGCAGGGGAGTAAAGTGTTAGAGACTTCACAATACTAGTCCCAACATCGAGAGATGGGGTGGCAAGTTCCCTTCCTCCCTGCCGTTCACTTCCCTAACTCAAGAGCACAGTCTGGTACTCATTTATAGCTGGGTAGACTGGAGCGTGGCGATACCATGAATTGAACCTGGCACCTTTGCCGCGAAAGACCACACCTTTGCCGCGAAAGACCACACCTTTGCCGCGAAAGACCACACCTTGGCCGCGAAAGACCAGGGCTAAATTAATCAGTCAAAACCCTTTAGCTCCCCAAAGAGCATAGACCTTCAACAAACACATGCCAAGTCTTCCTGTTACGTGCCATCAGCTCAAGTTCTTTCCAAATCTTCCTCATCATTTTCACTTCTGTCTCTGGTTTTCTTCTCCATTTGTATTTTTGGTCTACCTCTGCCTCTCTTTCCCTGTGGATTCCAGAAGAAGCATTGCCTTGTAATGCCATCAACAGGTTTCCTATATGTCTATCCTATCCATCGCCAGCGTCTTCTTCTCATCTCTAGTAGACCAGCGCTTAAACCACTTTTTAAATCGGACCTGATCCAATGTTTAAATCACAAAAACATCATCTTGAGAAATAATACAGAACAACAGCATGACATCTAGAAATAATTTACGCTGTATGGATAGGGGGCCCCATGTACCTCCCGGGGGGTCTCTGATGAAACACACAAAGAATTGGCCTACTGCTACCCCCATGGCATGTCGTACGAAGCAAATAATATGATGTTGTGCTTGAGGCTGGCAACCTCACCAGGTTAAACAAATATCCACAGAAACCACCACTGTTAGAGCTTGAGACCCCTTGGTGCAGGCTTCCTGTGAGTGAACCAGCTGCAGTGATGATGATGATGATAATGATGGTGATATAAAGATTCGTGCTGATATAACCGAAGGATCAATGTATATGGTTGAAGGTAAAAAGGAGCGTGCTGTGTGGAAGGGAAAAAAGCCAATGCTAAACTTTTATATGGAGAGCGGAGTTACCGTGATATCTGATGAAACGAAGCATCTGGCGACCTCAATATACAAGATAAATTGTTACAGAACACACGCTGCAGAAACCTGTTCTTTAATTCATGTTTTCCTGTAAGAGGATCAAACTACAGCTACCACTGCATGACTCGTAAGGGGAGAAAGGGCAAGTGATAAACCTTTACGTTGGTGACTGATACAACCAGATTCTATACAGAACAATACAACAGTTGGAAATCTGATCACCAAAAGGGCTCCCGCCCCCGGTAGACTCCCGTTTCGACCGTTTTTATCTTATTCCAATATGTATCGTATTCTAAATGTTCCATGAGGGTAACAAGATATCCGCCAGCAGCAACTAGAAATGTAACAACCTTTTATATCGCTGCAATGTTTACGCCGGCGACAAACAAAACCCAGAGAGCCTCCTATATCTTTATCAATCACATCGACAACCTGCCTGTTTCATTATCAATCACCCAGACAGGCCCCCTGCTTGAACACATCACTGATATTTAACGCTAGATTACCCGCCTTCTGGCATTTTGTGGAAGAATCAAAACGATGATCGTGGAGCTATGGCTCATGTTTTCTCTTGATGTTTTCTCTGACTAATCTCACGTTCCCCCCAAACTAGACGGTTTCTTAACGCTTAATTACAGATAATCTTTTTTTCCCCTCCACACACCTCCAAATTGGCTGCTACGTTTTACCTTTCCGACTTTTCCACCTTTCGATTACCTGCAAGTTTTCTACGACGGTAGACAACAAACAGGGGAGAGAACTTTGTCAGCAAAACTGGCTACAACATTTCAGAGATTCTCAGTTGCTTTAAAACACTGTAGTAGTGTAGTCTAAGATATATATATATATATATATATATATATATATATATATATATATATATATATATATATATATATATATATATATATATATATATATATATATATATATATATTTTTTTTTTTCTCTAACCAGCGGCACTCGAGCTTTCCAGCTCTTTTGGCCCAATGAAATGTCATTGCG
This sequence comes from Oreohelix idahoensis, assembly GCA_024509875.1. Lineage (NCBI taxonomy): Eukaryota > Metazoa > Mollusca > Gastropoda > Stylommatophora > Oreohelicidae > Oreohelix > Oreohelix idahoensis. The sequence continues at coordinate 95,717 of JAMPIV010007317.1, read as the reverse complement.
AGGCTGGGGGGTCAGTGGACTTTTCTTCCAACCCATATATATATATATATATATATATATATATATATATATATATATATGTGTGTGTGTGTGTGTGTGTGTGTGTGTGTGTGTGTATATATATATTTAAATATAATTTGCTATTTCACTAGTCTTAACGCTAGGGAATCACAGTGAATTAGAAATGGTAAAACTTTAACACATTTTAACACTTAAGCACAACTTATTATTATTACCAGAATTCAGAATAAATCCCCACGAAGGCTATTAACGCACTATTTCACATAGGTTCTAGCGTACGCGTTCAGATTATCCAAAATTTTCTAAGAGACTTGATAACTGACTTGGAGAGAACGTCGTATATATACAGATTTTGTGCAATATCTCAAGAGTATGTGACAATTCACACCTTCGGTATAGCAGGTTAAATCAAGGAGCTTCGTTTTCCGAGATAAAAGAGTTCACGGTTCGCTGTACTCGCGATGCCGAAAGTCATCAAAAGACATGGGCCGTGCGAACGGGCCCCTTTTAGATTTCCGTCCGTTTCCGCAGATCAAAGCTTTACGTCCCTTGAAATGCACGGACCTCAAAGGTGGTCGGCAAGTATTATTATCGCCCTTGTATTTCTTCAGGATCTGGTCTTTTCCCCACGTGCGTCTGTCTAATGACCAATGATTGACAGATCAGCTCGCGTGAGAACTCAGGTAAACAAACCAGGTTCGCTCCCCTTGTTAAGACTGCCAGGTGCGAAAGTTGGTAAACACTCATCAGCGCATGTAACACAGGAAAAATAGGCGTGGCTTCAAAATATGAGTCAGACAGACAGCGAAATTTGTGGTTTTTGCGTAGCAAAATTATAAACACTAAATGGGGAAGTAAAAGTGGTCGGATTACTGTAGGATTACTGAGGATATATTTACATTATACGTCATTTATATATATTAGATCACTGTATCACCAAAATCTTTCATTACACTGCAGTGCATGTACTACTTGTATTAATTATTTTTTTTTAAGAAAGAGAAATGTTTTCAAAATAACATTACAAACGATTCAAAACCAGGCGCAACTTACGTATACATGTACTTGCACAGATGTAACCCACTATTTAAATTAATGAGGAATCCTCTTTTGCACCAAACTGGATAGTCTCCTTTTGGCTGCTAAGTCCCGCATTCTCTTCAACAGCAGAAGCTGTATAGGACAGCTGTCATCTTCTTGCTCGTACCAAGCCATCGCTGTTTCTAGTGCTATAAAGGCCTCTTCAGGACTTGGTCGACGTTTTGGGTTTTCTTCATAATCTACAAGTACATCATGTACTTCTGAGGAGTCTTCATCATCGGTCACTACATGTATTTGGTTTTCTTCTTGCACAAAAGACAAAATTTCTTCGTCATTCAAAAACTGAAAACCAGAATCATTATCATCTTCTAGCCACATGTGTGCATCATCTTTGTCACAGGCCGAAAATCCGGGCATTGCTTGAAACAGTTCCACAACTTCATTTATACAATCATCATTTGTGTCCACTACAGTAGTTTTATTTCCTCTTTTTTTCCCAAGCAATCTATTCCACGCCTTGTTGAGATTATCTTGTGACAGGGTGGTCCAAGCATCAGCTAACATATATCAGCAGTCTTTGAGATTAAGCTTTTTGGAAAACGCCACCACACTTTCTTCATCTTCAGCCAACAATAAACGACGCATGACTTCCTTCTTGTACATCGTTTTAAGCTTTGCTATAACACCCTGATCCATTGGTTGAATCAGTGCTGTTACATTGGGAGGCAGAAAAATTACTTTAAAATTTGCATCAACTGCATTCAATGTATCCGTCTCTGGATGAGATGGTGCATTGTCCAGTAGAAGAATTACTTTTCCAGTTTTCTTTTCTTGTTCTCTCAACCTCTTCACATTTGGGATGAACTGATTTGTATACCAATCAAGAAATATTTCACTATTCATCCAAGCACTCTTCTGTGCTTTGTAGCACAATGGGAGACATGTCACATTCTTTAAACAACGTGGTTTTTTGGCTTTACCGATCATTAGCACCGGTAAACGATGACTTCCACTGGCATTCGCGGCTACCAAAATTGTTACTCTCTCTTTGCACTTTTTAAACACAGGGGAAGCTGCTTCGCGCTGAAATGCAAGTGATTTTTGAGGCAATGATTTCCAGCATAAGCCAGTCTCATCGGCATTATACACATCGAGTGAATAATCTTCTTCTTCCAAAAAAGCCAAGAATGTTTCTTTAAAATTTTCAGCGGCAGTTGCATCTCCAATTCTCGTATGCCATGACGAGATTTAAAGTTTCTTAACCATCCCTGGCTAGCCTTAAAGTCAGGAGGACAGTCAAGTTGATTGTTGAACTGAAGTGCCTTTTCACACAATAGAGAACCAGAGATAGTTTCCCCTTTGCTTCTTCTTTGCACAAACCATATATACAAAGCCTCTTCCAATTTCAAATCTTTCGCATGTCTCATGGTTTACGTTTCTTCGACCCATTTTCACTATCCAATTTCGGTGCAAAACTCATAATTTTATCCTTGTTACTTTTGATGTCAGAGACGGTAGCTTTCCCAACATTGGAAATCCTCGCAAGTGAAGACACAGTTTCACCTTTTCCTAGTCTCTTGATAATTTCTGTTTTCGTTTCAATTGACAAAACATTGCGGTTCCTTTTATATGCTTTAGGCCTTCTGGAAGATTCCATATCGCACAGAGAAATACTTGCACACCAAAATTATTCTGCTGTAGTAGCAGACACAATTATTTTAAGTTGAACTGTCTGTTTAGCCAGTGTTCTGCCTAGAACGCATACGTACACTAGATTGGTAAACCAGATATTAACTGACTTTATGATCTGACTGACTTCCTGTACGTAAGCGACTGACCATTAGCCCATTCCATCCTCTACAAATTGTTCGCACACATTTGAAGCTTGCAGCATCAAAAGATTCAAAAATAAAGTCTAACATGACTGGTGGCGCCTGATTTTTTTTTTTTTTTCTCGAAAAAGTGTTCGGATAATTGGATGTTCGGATAATTGGGGTTCGGATAAATGGAGTTCTACTGTATATATATATATATATATATATATATATATATACATATATATATATATATATATATATATATATATATATATATATATATATATATATATATATATATATATGTGTGTGTGTGTGTGTGTGTGTATGTGTGTGTTTGTCTTATATATATATGTGTTTGTCTTATATATATATATATGTGTGTGTTTTTGTCTTATATATATATTTGTCTACCTCTAGACTGGAGAAAGTAACAAGAACATATGGGATGGAAATTAATATAGAAAAAAGCAAGATATTGGTGAATAGCCATAAGAAACATGTTCCGACCAACATTACGTTAAATGGGCAAACGTTAGAAGAAGTTAACACCTTTAAATATCTCGGGTCCACTATATGTAGTGATGGAAGATCAAATAAAGAAATCAAGACAAGACTTGAGATGGCCTCAGCTGCCATGACAAGGTTGAATGTGATCTGGAAAAGTAACATCAGTTTTCCTGTGAAGATCAAATTATACAAATCACTTGTATTATCTATTCTCTTGTATGGGTGTGAGGGCTGGACACTCACTGCAGATACGGAGCGAAGGATTCAGGCTTTCGAGCATAAATGTTATAGAAGAATTTTGCGCATTTGCTATAAAGAGCACAAAACAAATGTCTATGTTAGAGAGAAGATAAACACCTATGCAGGCCATCAAGAACCACTTTTGTCAATAGTGAAACGTCGAAAGCTTGCCTGGTTTGGGCATGTAACTCGTCATGACTCCCTTTCGAAAACGATCCTCCAGGGAACAGTCGAAGGTAAACGGAGAAGAGGAAGGCAAAGAAAATCCTGGGCTGATAACATCAAAGAATGGGCAGGACACGGTTTCTCCACACTTGTACGCATTGCTGAGAATAGAGAGCAGTGGAGGACCCTGTCTGTTGATGCTTCCACCATGGCACCCCTACGACCCATGACGGGTTATGGGTTGAGATGAGATGATGATATATTTGTGTTTTTGTCTTATATATATATATATATATATATATATATATATATATATATACGAGGGGCGTTCAGAAAGTAATCCACCACATTGTTTTTCTCAGCTAATAATGAAGATAAAAGCATGCAATTTTGCACACTTCAAATGTGGCATGTGCCAATTGTGTGCACCAAATTGCACCGCAACCGGCCAAATAATACGGCTGCCCTAAACCGTAGAATTGGAGCGTGTTAGCAACTTGCGTTATAAGCAGCGAATTGTGATAGAATTTCTCGTTGCAGAGAAGGAAACTGTTGTGAACATTCACAAGCATCTATGTGATGTGTATGGAAGTTTTGCAGTCGACAGGAGTACAGTCAGTCGCTGGGTTCAGAGAATCAAAGAATCATGAAGTGGAGATACGGAGCTGCCTGATCGGCCGCGCTGTGGACGTCCTGTCACAGCCACCAACGCAGAAATGTTGAAATGCGCTGAGGGCATTATTCTTACTGATAGGCGAATCACTACTCAACAATTGGCCTTACAGCTGTCAGTCAACATTGGTAGTGCAAATGCAGTTATACAAACTCTCGGATTTTTTAAGGTTAGAGCAGGATGGGTTCCTCGAAGTCTCACAAATGACCACCGATTGCAAAGGAAAGCAATTTCTTCTGAATTGTTGGAGCGTTTCAATTCTGATGGAGAGAACTTTTTGGCTTAGATCGTTACAGGTGAAGACACCTGGGCACATCATTTTGAACCTGAGATAAAAAGACAGTCAATGAAGTGGCATCATCCGCAATCACCACGAAGAAAGAAATTCAAGACAATTCCTTCAGCTGGAAAGGTCATGATCACTGTCTTTTGTGACATTGAAGGTGTGATTCTTGTGGACGTTATGCCAAGAGGAGAGACAATCACTTCGCAAGCTTACATTAAGACATTGAAAAAACTCAATCAACGTTTTCGCAGAGTTCGGCCGCACAAGAATCCGGCAGACCTGCTTCTCCTTCACGACAATGCGCGACCTCACACAAGTCTGGCAACACAAGAAGCAATCACCAAATTGGGTTGGACTGTACTACCCCATCCACCCTATAGTCCCGATTTGGCACCCTCTGATTTTCATCTATTTGGTCCACTTAAAGATGCACTCCATGGGACAAGGTTTGAAGATGATGAAAGAGTGATTCATGCAGCGATGAAATAGCTACATGATCAAGACAAAATCTGGTACGGGCTAGAAATACATGCACTTGTTTCGCGCTGGCATAAAGCCGTACAAGTTGATGGGGATTATGTTGAATAATACCGATGTTTACACGACATATCCATGTATATTGTATATAAATTTCATGCTTTTTGAATAAACAGCTTCTGAGAAAAACGATGTAGTGCATTACTTTCTGAATTCCCCTCGTATGTGTGTGGGTGTTTATATCTCAGTTGCCTCTGACGCGTTGCCTTATGGAGCAATAGTTCTGTTCTTTCTTTGTCACATCAGAGACACTGTCCCCATCCCCTCTCCTCCGCCTTATTCTCTCTTCTTCTCTCTCCCCCCCCCCCCCCCCCCCCCCCCCCCCCCCCCCCTTCTCTCCCTCCCCCCCCCCCCCCCCCCCCCCCCCCGATGCGCTGCTCAAAATGGCGATATTTAACGCCGGGGATTTGAAAGCTGATATTCATGAACTTGTCTACTACTTAATAAAAGTACACAGTTTAAATTTCATTTTCAATTAAGTGTCTGTCTGTCTGACTCCGTCAAATACAGGCGGTTTTTTTTTTTTTTTTTTTTTTTGGTTAGACTGGAAAAACTGCCTTTTTCTGTACTACTTATCTTAGTGTAATCCCTTAGCGTCTGTCAGTATGTTTGTCTCTTTGTATATCATACTGTTTCTTCTAGTGTTAGTCTTGTTTTTTTGTGTTTGTGTATGTGAAATCATTTCTTCCCATGTTTGGCTATATGTCTGTCTATGATACACTTTTTCTTCCAGTGTATAACCGTCTGTTTGTTAAGACGTGTGATAAATTGCTTCCTTCCTTGTATTTCTTTTCCCTCTTGTTCATCTGTTTACTGTTTCATTCGTTCGTTTGTTGTTGTATTTCTGCTTTTGTCACCAGTGTTTTTTTCCCGATATCTGACGTTCAAGTGCATGCCTGTCAAACTGTCCATTTCTTCTCGTGGTTGTTGATGCGACGTTTGGTTCCTGGGACGTCTAAGGAGGCAGTGAAATAATGGGACTACAGGTTCCCCAAGCATGTTAGAGGTAACTAATAAGAGGTTGTGTTTATGGCTGGCAACCTTATCAAGCAAACAAATTGGTTCAGAAACTACTACCGGAAGAGCACATGAATGCTTTGATGCTGCTTCTTGAAAATAGACCAACCGCATTGGTGGCTCTAAGCTTCATATAGGGTGAAAAGGAAAAATAATTAAATGAACGACTACTGGTTGTTTGTTTGTCCATGAATTCACGACTGTTCCTTTCCACGTGTTTCCCTCCGTGACTCTGGACATAGCAGCCTCGTGGTTTTTCCCTCAGCATCTGTCAGTATGTTTATCTGTCTACCTCCGTGTGTCTGGACCTTAATTCTTTTGGTCAATCTCTTCCCCTTGCTGTGTTTAGCCAATCTGTTTTTAACTGCCAGTATGTCAGCCTGTTTCTTGCTCTGCATGTCTCAGTACTCACGTTTGTGATTGCTGAAATGATTATTCCAGTATTCGTTCATCAGTTTCTTTTTGTTTTAGTACTTTCTTCTTGTAGCCGCTGTAGCGCAGTGGTTAGCGCACTGGATTCCTAGCTCGGTGGGCTATGGTTCAATCCCCAGTTGATTTTTTAGACCGCAAACGGCTCCGCGGTCGACCCAGCCTCATGAATTGGGTACCCCAGAGCAACTCTGGGAAGGTTAAGGCGGCCGGCATGATGTTGACCACATCACCCCTAGTGTGCCGATGGTCAAGAATATATCGGCCTAACACCATATTCCCAATATGCCTCAATGGGCGTGTAACGGGATCCTTAATTTCTTCTTGCATCTGTTCATCGGTTCCATTATGTTTGTTTCAGTTCTTACTGTAATTATTGCATATCCGTTTCTTTCTTTTTGTATCAGAAAGACTGCTGTATATTTGATGTTGTTTCTAATCTGCTTGTATATTTTATTTCGTCCTGGAAACCCGTGGAATGAAAAGAGAATTAATAAAGGAGATATACATCTTTCTTCTCCTTTGGTCCTTGTCTGCTGACTGACAAAGCAATCAGTGACCATCGCGCCTGGTGGCGTCTTGTAGGGCAGCTACAAACTGTCTCCACATTGTTCGGTCGGCAGCCATCCCTCGTGTGGTGTCCCAGCCCTAGCTTATGCCTTGCACCTCCGCAGTTCTCCGCCAGGTAGCATTTGACCGGCCCCCGCATTCTCCCTCCTTCTGAAGTCCGTACCATGGCAGTTACGGTGATGGTGTCAGGGTCTCTTCTGAGGATGTGGCAAACCCAGTTCCAGCATCTACCCGCTTGTCTTCTTGGTAGCACCGAGTTAGTAGTTCTTGGTTGGTGATGGTGTTGGGCCAGAAAATTCGAAGAAGATCAAAACGAGACAGTTAAATATGTTGGCCGTGTAAAAAGACATAACACCTTCTTGCCGTAGACTATAAATAGAAGACAGAGCTGAAGACAAACATGCAAGAGGAAGACAGCGCTATAAGTGGAAAGATAGACAGGAAAGAGATGGACTGGAAAGAGATGGACAGGAAAGAGATGGACAGGAAAGAGATGGACAGGAAAGAGTCTTATCAGAATGCACCACCAAGACAAGAGACAGAAGATCTTGATCAACTAGAACTGACCTTCAATGCGGAGATGGCACCTAATGATATTTTATTTCATTGTCAAGTTGTAAAAAAAATGTATACATTTAAAGTTTTATTCCATTGCTGCTTATATATTTATTTGTTCTCTGTATAATTTGTATTGTATGATCCGTTTTTATAATAAATCAATCTGTTTGTATACCATGTTATTCCTCTTTGGTTTGTTTCATTCTGCGCTTATATCTTTATTGTATTCTTTGCGTATATTTTACGGTTTTCTTCATTTGCATCTTTATTTGTTCACATATCTTTTTATTCTACTTTTATATCATATGTTTATTTTCTCCCCATTGATACCTTATTGCATTCTCCTCTCGTAAAACTCTTGTCAACTTAATAACCATACTCAGATTACATGCTATCTCCGCTTGTTAGATGGAACATATTAGAGCCAGTAATAACTGCGATGTTGTAAATTATCAATCAAAATGAGATTATCACGGCCAACCGCTTGTCTAGTTCGATACAAGAAGGCTGTAAACATGTATCTTCTCTGATACATTATCATGTTAATCTTGCGCTGACTTGTCATCGCAACAACGGAAGATTCCCCGTGCACACAATACAAATATTGGGCGTTATAATACCTGACTATGGCATTTACATTAACCGCTATGAAAAATGATAAAAGCATATAAATATATAAAGCGTAATTTTGTGTATGTCAATTCTGCGGATACAAAAGAATAGCAGCGACATATTTTTACCGATGTTCAAAACGAAAGTACATAGCTAACACAGATAAATGCTTCAGTGGTTTTGCTTCGGGCTTCGCAGTTTAAATTGATTCTGATATTAATTTCTATTAATCTCGATGTTTCTTTTACCTATCCTTATCCCAAATCCTGTTTAGCTCCCCGGATAACTGTGGATTCAAAGAAACGAAATGACTGCTACTACCTCAAGCATGTAATAGAAGACCAGAATAAGTTTGTGGATGTGGCCGGCTACTTCATCGTGTAGGCACGAATTGTTACAGAAACTAGCGCTGCAAAAGCACATGAATATTTTTGTGCAGGCGTCATGGTTACCAGCTGCATGGTGGTTTTATACTCCATTGTATGGGTTGGCAACCCATGAGCTTTTGAGATCTACTTTATTAACACAGAGCCCTCTAAATATCTACTATATATATATGTGTGTGTGTGTGTGTGTGTGCGTGTGTAAGTCTACTTTGTAAGACTACTTCACTGACTTCCAGTTTCGTAAAGGAGAAATTATAGACAGCCAGGAATACGGGAAATCAGGACCCCAATAAAGAACAGGCCATAGTACTGGAAGTTAAGTCTAAGATTATAAGGGAGTAAATCCAGAGCCATCACTTTGCTCTTTAAGTTCTGGGATCCTACTTCAAGTGCACCCAGTTAGATACCAACACATTTAAAAGGTACGGCATAGTTTCCCGACAATATTCGGACGTTTCCTGTGCAAAATGTCTGTGTTCGCCCGATATTGGGGTAATTTGTACATTTTATCACTTTATATTTGCATTTTGACATGTATAAATTGCTTGTGGATGTACAGTTATATATGAGGTTAGTAGCTAAAACAAGAATCATACACATATTTTGGCATGAATATAAACAAAGTTGGAGGGTCAGGCACGGATGATAAAATAAGAATATTAAAGACAAAAGAAGCTTTCATTCATTGGGAAATATTTGGAGGTCAAGAGAAATGTGTATGTGTAAAGATATATATATATATATATATATATATATATATATATATATATATATATATATATATATATATATATATATATATATATATATATATATATATATATATATATATATATATATATATATATATATATTCTTCTTTGATCCATAGCAGCCAACCGTCAAAGCAGTCAGTGGCCATCACACCTGTTGGCGTCTTGTAGGGCAGCAACAAATTGATTCCACTTTGCTCAGTCGGCGGCCATCCTTCGTACTGTGCCCCAACTCTGGTTAATTCTTTGCATCTCGGCTTCCACAGTTCTCCGCCAAGTTGTTTTTGGTCGGCCTCTCTTTCACTTTCCCTCGGGGGTCCATAGCATAGCTGTTCTTGTGATGGTATCAGGGTCCCTTCTGAGGACGTGGCCAACCCAACTCCAGCGTCTGGCAGCTATGATGGTGTGCATGTTCTCCTGTCTACTCCGAATAAGTAGTTCTTGGTTGCCGATGGTATTCGGCCAAAAGATTCTGAGAATTTTCCTTATGCAGATTGTGTGGAAGGAGGACAGTATCGACATTTCCTTCTCTGTTACTCTCCAACATTCCGCACCATAGAGAAACACAGAAAGTACACAGCTCTCATACAGTCTTAATTTGGTGTTTGTGCTGTACTGGGAAGACTTCCAAATGTTGTTGAGACTAGCAAAGGCTGTTCTCGCTTTATATATTCTGTTGTGTTGATGTGAATGCGCGAGTAGTGCAATGTCATCTGCATATTCCAGGTCTTCCAGTGTAGAAAACGTTGTCCATCTAATTCCTCTTGGACTGCCCTCTGTTGTCTGGCGCATGACCCAATCTATGGCTGTCAAAAATAATGTTGTTGATAAGGGGCATCCCTGTCCTACACCTGTTTTTACTTCGGAAGTTAGATTACTCAATCCAACACTGCATGTAAAGTTAGAATAGAGGCTTTTTATGGTGGAAACAATGCAGCTGAGAATATATATATGTTTTAAAATTTAAGCGCAAAAAGGGGTGGGGGTGTGGGGGGGGGGGGAGGAAAGGAGTTGAGCGAGTATAAGGAACCTTACAAAGAAAAGATGGCGTTCCTATCTCATGACTCTGGAAGTTCACGAATATATTTTAGTAGCCAGCTCGAGAATTTTCTTTGGGAATGCGGAAACAGGACTATTGATCTTGATGACACCATAATTTTAAATGCCGGCAGGAGAGGTCTAGTCCGAAATTTCCCTAGTTCAAAACAGTCTTTTTTTTTTCCTCCCCAGAGTTGCTTATAGATCTACCAAATCATCCACTGAGATCTACCGGTATGTCGGGATCAACTGGTTGCCTACCCCTACTCCATAGACAACAAAACGGGAAATGGGGGTGAAGATGATGATGATTATGATCTTTAGCCTAAGTTATGCACGATTTATCTCTTTTCCATTGGTTTTATCGTGCATATGATTTGTGATATGACTGTGGATTCATATTTCCTTGGTGTAGTCCAAGACTGACTCCACAGAGATATCAGTGAATCAATCAATCATTCAGTCTTTATATCAATCAATCATTCAGTCTTTAAATCAATCAGTCATTATCCTTTAGCTCCCCACGGAGTACAGGCCTTCAGCAAATACATGCCTAGTCCTGTCACGTGCCATCAGCTCAAGTTCTTTCCACAGCTTCCTCATCGTTGTTACTTCTGTCTTCAGTTCTCTTCAACGTGTGTTTTTTTTGGTCGACCTCTCTTACTGTGGTGGTTCCATAACACGGAATGTTTTTTTTGGTCGACCTCTCTTACTGTGGTGGTTCCATAACACGGAATGTTTTGTTTGGTCGACCTCTCTTACTGTGGTGGTTCCATAACACGGAATGTTTTGTTTGGTCGACCTCTCTTACTGTGGTGGTTCCATAACACGGAATGTTTTGTTTGGTCGACCTCTCTTACTGTGGTGGTTCCATAACACGGAATGTTTTTTTTTTGGTCGACCTCTCTTACTGTGGTGGTTCCATAACACGGAATGTTTTGTTTGGTCGACCTCTCTTACTGTGGTGGTTCCATAACACGGAATGTTTTGTTTGGTCGACCTCTCTTACTGTGGTGGTTCCATAACACGGAATGTTTTGTTTGGTCGACCTCTCTTACTGTGGTGGTTCCATAACACGGAATGTTTTGTTTGGTCGACCTCTCTTACTGTGGTGGTTCCATAACACGGAATGTTTTGTTTGGTCGACCTCTCTTACTGTGGTGGTTCCATAACACGGAATGTTTTGTTTGGTCGACCTCTCTTACTGTGGTGGTTCCATAACACGGAATGTTTTGTTTGGTCGACCTCTCTTACTGTGGTGGTTCCATAACACGGAATGTTTTGTTTGGTCGACCTCTCTTACTGTGGTGGTTCCATAACACGGAATGTTTTGTTTGGTCGACCTCTCTTACTGTGGTGGTTCCATAACACGGAATGTTTTGTTTGGTCGACACGGAATGTTTGATTTGGTCGACCCCTCGCTCTTACTGTGGTGGTTCCATAACACGGAATGTTTTGTTTGGTCGACCTCTCTCTCTTACTGTGGTGGTTCCATAACACGGAATGTTTTGTTTGGTCGACCTCTCTCTCTTACTGTGGTGGTTCCATAACACGGAATGTTTTGTTTGGTCGACCTCTCTCACTTACTGTGGTGGTTCCATAACACGGAATGTTTTGTTTGGTCGACCTCTCTCTCTTACTGTGGTGGTTCCATAACACGGAATGTTTTGTTTGGTCGACCTCTCTCTCTTACTGTGGTGGTTCCATAACACGGAATGTTTTGTTTGGTCGACCTCTCTTACTGTGGTGGTTCCATAACACGGAATGTTTTGTTTGGTCGACCTCTCTTACTGTGGTGGTTCCATAACACGGAATGTTTTGTTTGGTCGACCTCTCTTACTGTGGTGGTTCCATAACACGGAATGTTTTGTTTGGTCGACCTCTCTTACTGTGGTGGTTCCATAACACGGAATGTTTTGTTTGGTCGACCTCTCTTACTGTGGTGGTTCCATAACACGGAATGTTTTGTTTGGTCGACCTCTCTTACTGTGGTGGTTCCATAACACGGAATGTTTTGTTTGGTCGACCTCTCTCTCTTACTGTGGTGGTTCCATAACACGGAATGTTTTGTTTGGTCGACCTCTCTCTCTTACTGTGGTGGTTCCATAACACGGAATGTTTTGTTTGGTCGACCTCTCTCTCTTACTGTGGTGGTTCCATAACACGGAATGTTTTGTTTGGTCGACCTCTCTCTCTTACTGTGGTGGTTCCATAACACGGAATGTTTTGTTTGGTCGACCTCTCTCTCTTACTGTGGTGGTTCCATAACACGGAATGTTTTGTTTGGTCGACCTCTCTTACTGTGGTGGTTCCATAACACGGAATGTTTTGTTTGGTCGACCTCTCTTACTGTGGTGGTTCCATAACACGGAATGTTTTGTTTGGTCGACCTCTCTTACTGTGGTGGTTCCATAACACGGAATGTTTTGTTTGGTCGACCTCTCTTACTGTGGTGGTTCCATAACACGGAATGTTTTGTAAGACTATCAACAGGTTTCCCCAGTGTGTCTCCTATCCAGCATCTCTTGTTCCACTGGCACTTGTCTAGGTCTTGTCATCAGTTCGACATTGGTGACTTTGTCATACCATTTCAATCCTTCTGTTCCACGCTAGCACCCATTTATGAATGTCTGTAGTTTTGTTGTTGTTGTTCTTTGTTGTTCTCAATGTTTCAGATTCATGACTTGACATTTGAGTGAAGATTCTTATTTTTCCGTTGGACTTGATTTCTCATGATCTCCATATGTTTCCCAGTGAATGAAAGCTCTTCTTGCTTTTAATATTCTTATTTTGTCATCCTTGTCTGTACCCTCCAACTTTGTCTATATTGCTGCAAAAATATGTGTATAATTCTACATTTTGTAGTGTCCGACAGGGGCATGGGGAAAAGATACTTAAAGATTCGGGAAGACGGATATTAGAGGTTGAACTCTACATGGAAAACAAATGAAGCCCAACATAAGATACAGTGGTCCGTGAGCTGAATAGTTTTTATTTTATACAGGCTTTTCTTTAACTCGCAACGTATGTCACCCTGTTGCCACCTTCAAATCTTGCAATCGATTTTTCAATCACTTCCAGGTGAGCAATAGCTCTGAAAATTGGCGTAGTTGTGTATTCCCCATGCCAATACAATAATCAGTCGTAAAAATTAATAAAATTGAAATTAATATTAATTTTTTTTAAAAATGAAAAACATTACTAAAATGGGCGATAACTGCAAATAATCTAGGTGTATTCTTTCCAACAAGATTGTCTCTCTTGAAACTCACCCCCCCCCCCCCCCCCCCAGACATACGCACAACAGATACATACATTTTAAAAAAGTGTAATTTTCATTTCTTATCCAAAAAAAAAAAAGAAATATTAACTTTCCGTGTAATATACTGAATAATGAAATCCACTTCCTGTGCTGTGGACTCGTTTATCGCAAACTTATAATGTCATTAGCAGATCGATTACATTTGACTTAAATTTGAAAACAACAAAAATTAAAAATTAAAAAAATATATTTTAAACACATGCTTTTAATGCACTAAAAACCCAAAAATAATTTTTCAAGGAGTTTATAGCTTGCAGTAAAAATGTAACATCAAATTGACAAAAAGCCTGAGGCGCTTAAGCGCTCATAACGATTTTACGTATACTGAGATATTTTCTCTTTAGTGTACATCTATTTTAAGACATGTTGATAACATTACAATACAGTTCTTGTTATGGAATCTCCAGGGCATAAGAAGTAGAGGTAGACCAAAATGAAAACACACGGAGAAGAAAACTAGAAACAGAAATAAAAGGGGTGAGGCAGAACGGAACAGGAGAACTGGCTCAAGTTTGTTGAAGGCGTATGTTCCTTGGGGAGTTGAAACAATAACGCCGTACAGTGGTCGACGCGATCCTATTGCTAAATATTCCATTAAAGAATGTTTCTCTCTGATGGCCGGTCTTATTCTTTACCATCACACAGATTAACAGTTTACATCCAAGCATACGATTGATTACCTTTTTCCGGGTAAAATAGAGCTCTAGGGACCCAGTTGCCAGCTAAATAAACCCGATATACAGTGCTTGAGCGCGAAAAAACGGATTATTACCTTATTTTTCACGAGTTAAAGATTTAGCAAATCATACACTCTCTATATTCATTCGATTCGGAGAAACGCGCCATTTTGGCGTAGGATTTTCCAGCATTGTCTTTCTTGCGTTAGTGAGAATGCTTCGAATACCCTCTCTCCTCAACACACTCTATAGTAGCGTCCCTCGTTGTGGCCAATTTACCATTTCCCGCGAAAAATCTACAAGTCATGCGCCAAACCAACCAACAATACATACGTAAACATGCTTCTTTCCTTTACAATAAATTTCTTGACAGGTCTTTCTATTGTGTATAGAATTCTGGACCAATTTTTGTCACTGTTCGACAATACTCATTCGGTAACACAAGCTTGACATGTTGTTACTTCAGAAGCAACAATAAAACAAACAAAAACCAAAACAGTTCCGGGAAAAATAAAAAATAACAGTCTTGATTTCTCACAACTGATTTCTTACACAAATAATGTTTTTTTTGTCACGGTTTGGTTGGTTGGTTGGATTCCAACTATTATTATTTTTCTAAATGTTTTTTTCTTTTTGTCTACTCTTTCTTTTTATTTCAAACTTTGTAAAGGATTTTAATATTTTCGAGAACACGCAAAATGATCTGCATGTTCTAGACGAACTCTATAAAACGAGACTTGCATAGGCTGCACAGGGACGCGACTTGTTTCTTAATGGCCCCATCATCCTTTCGAGTGCCCATCGTGTCCACTGCAAAATCACGATACGAATTCTGCGCGAAGATTAACGAAAATTACATGGACACTTCAGATTTGATGTGACACAAACGTTCATTCCATGCGTTAATTAATTGGCTTCTATACAAAGTTCTAGTAATACAAAGGACATAACAGACTCAGTTTGAGTACAGCAGCATCTGCCCGAGTCGTCTTACGCTCGTATCGAGTAACGCTGTTTTCCGATAATAAACGCTGATCTCTCTTACTTCTATTATGCCAAATGCATCGTTATACCTTAGGACTTCTAAAAATACGATCTATACAACTGTGTCCTAAAATTGACATTAGCAAATTAAAGAGAGTAAAACCAATCTTCTTCTTCCGAGATGCCGTTCCCAATCGTCATGTCTACTTCCACATCTCTCTTCGGCTGTTACAAATTCTTATTATCCACGTTTTATCCGCCCTTGAAAGGACATCGGGTGGTTGAGCGCCGTTGTGTACTTCACAACGTGCTGTGATCATCCTGATACCTTTCGGTCGACACTTTCCGACTTCCTCGCACAGTCATTTATATTCTTAGTACCGAGGTTTCGCCTTCCATTTCGATCCACACTCCGAGCTCACACCATGCCAGCACACGACTGCAAACTGTACGCGCGACCTACCACGTGAGTGGTAGTGCCGTTCTTGAACCACCTCTCTGTTCGACTGTGCACCGACGAGCAGGCAAGAGTCAAGCTACGAAGTGCAGACCTGCGTCTCTCTAATCTGCGTTCTTCGATGTCCCAAATGATATCATATTCAGGGTGGTCGGGATAGCCAAGAAACTTTGATATTATGAACCATAGTCGCAAGACAATAGATCCATGAATGCGGAAGTCTATTAATACTGTCTAAACATAAAACAAGCGAACATCTATGGGTACATTATCGTATACAGCTAGAACAAGATCAACTGGAAATTACTTTGAGCGGGCAGGGAATGGCGAGAGCGGAAGAGATCATTAGAATAAAAGAAAGGGCAAGCTATAGCCCCTATTTGATATACTATTTAGTGAGAACCCCACACACTAACTCACGAGTAAGGGTCATTAGCAAATTGAAGCTAGCGGGCTGAGTGGTCAGTTAACAATCCTGGCATGGGAAGCATTACCTGCAAGGAAACAATCTATTGTCAGAGTTGAGTATAAAACTTGTAGGAAGGAGTTAGACAGATTTATTTGAGAAAACACGGGATTTGTACCTGGATTGAGTTATCTGACTAGACAAATAAGTAAAAATCTCGTCCGCGAAAAGAAAAGAACAGTCGTTTGGACATTAGGAAACAACGTTTTAACGAGTCTAACTAAACTTTCCGACGCACGAATAAGAATCTTTTCTACAATTCCAGACCATTCTACCAAAGGTTGCACAATATTGATTTGCGCGTTTTTACTTACTTTACTAAACGAATAGAAAAAAGCATGGGATACTTTGAACAAAGAAAACATATATTTAAGTTTCCCTAATAAGTAACAACAAAAGGAAATTAACCTACACTGAGTCAGATGTAGAAGTCCAATTATCCAAGATATACTTTTTATATGGCGTTCTGAGAGAGAATAATTTTAGAGAGGATTAAAAAAGTAAGAGGGTTGTACTGAGACCCCAACGTAGAAATGATTTGAAAGGACATGATATTTAGGACGAGGAATATTTTCCTCTGAGAGGACGAGACCCGGGAATATTAATACATTTTTCAGTTCTGACGGGATTAGGGGAGATCGAAGATGCTCCCCGCGAGAAGGTCCTAATGTGAACACGTTACACACCATGTAGGGTTGGATCTTTGGCTGTAGCAATACTGAAATATAGGTTTTTAGTGACATGTTTGGGCCCCGAGAGAGCTCCACTGGTACCAGCCTTGCTTCGGTGCAGGCTGACCCGTGTGGCCCCGGCCGATCCGATAGTGAAGGAGAGACTAGTTCTGTAATGCGAGTTTATAATCTCTGAGAGAGAGAAGGCCAAAATGAACGAATTATTACCAGAGGTCGCAATGAGGCTGTATGGAGGGGGTGTCCCGAACGGGAGCTTGTGAGCGTGTGGCTTGATCGAGAGAGACGTGCGGAGACTCGATATCACGAATATTATTTATATTTCTGAATATATTATCAGTCACAACGTTGCTCGGACACGGGGGACGAACCGAGAAGATGGTAGAAGGGATCGTCCGTTGGATAGGTTGGAGTCGCTCGATCACTACTACCCACATGTTGCGGTGGTTGACGATGATTTCCTCCCGGCGTTGTACGATTAGATATGTAATAGTCGCGGTATACTTTCGGGACGCGAAGATTTTGATGGCCAGCTGCTGTAGAGTGAATCTGAGAATTTTTTGTTTTTTTCGGAGTACGGAGGTGACAGAAGAAGAAACTAGTTGTCTGCGCGGGGGATGATCGACGATATGTTGAGGTAACTTTACTGTCTTAAATAAATTCCACATATAACATAGAACTTAACATTTCATCTATCAAATTAAGCGTATTTTGAAATTCATGGTCAAATACATTTTTTACTGTTTATTAGGGCTTGATAATTCAGAGTTTTGCTATCATGATAGTTTTTCTTAATGGATCAATCCAGTTTACAGTTGGCAAACTTGTAGACAAGAAGTGCAAAAAGTAGTAAATGAGTCCTCCGGAGAATATTACAGTATTCCTAATGGACTGTTGGATTTAAATTTGTATCTCCTGTGGAGTATACATGGTTATTCAGAGAATCCTAATCCGATAACTAAAATCGTTATTGTACGTTTCCTACAATGAATGGTAATATGCCTGAATGACTTTAACCTATTTCAGAAACACAGCTTTGATCACGGGGCAAGGGTTTATGAGTTGACATACTATTTCTGGCATATATAGCGATATGAATTTATTTGTATTAGATTGAAACTGGATTGTCTATTACAGTTGTTCATATCTGAACAGACATAGAGTTACCTCTCAGTAACGATGCGTAGAACAGATCTGAGTGGAGGGCGCCTAATGGTATGCATATCGTAAATTGATTAACAAGATCAACGAGTTCATACCTATGAAGTCGCACTTGCTACCCAGTCTAAAATATATCAATAACACCTTGAAAGGACTCGAAAAATTAGACTATCGCGGGTAGTCTGCATGACTGAGATTAATTACGCTTAACGATTTTCTCATAACGATTTTAATGATACGGAGCAAAACCAGACACCTTCACGGGACTGCCAACATCATTCCAATCTATAATAATAGTATGGGGGAAAATTCCGTTTATATACACCAACCTTGGCTATCGACATACACGGACTTTCCAATCAGCATACATACATATTTGACAACAGGGGGGAGATACATTGCAAGGAGCCGGTGAGCAATGATCCGGAGATATCGTTGTTAACTAGATTATA
This sequence comes from Oreohelix idahoensis, assembly GCA_024509875.1. Taxonomy (NCBI): domain Eukaryota; kingdom Metazoa; phylum Mollusca; class Gastropoda; order Stylommatophora; family Oreohelicidae; genus Oreohelix; species Oreohelix idahoensis. The sequence continues at coordinate 76,857 of JAMPIV010007317.1, read as the reverse complement.
TATTTCCATTGAACACGTTCTGAATCTTACGTGCGATAAATTAAGTTCATCATTGTCTACTCAGTGAGCCAGATTGCATTAACACTCCGAGTCATACATTAAACGAGCAAATATGTACAGTTTTTACAATATAAAATAGAACATCTAATCCTGTATGGTAAGATGTTGACGGCTCACGGAGGCATAAGGTAGCCACGTAAAACGCATGGAATTTGGTACACTGTTCTCATTGAGGGAGATATATCGTATATCCGAAATTTAAAGGTAGGTAAATCGTTATACTTTAGTTTAATGTTAGACTTAACACAGATACAAGCATATTGAATTAATATAATATTTAACATTTATTATTTGTTTTTTATGAATACACCAATTTAATTTTTTAAAACAAGACTCTAATGTAAATTCATAGAGTTACATATAGCAACCTAAGATGCTATGGTAAACAACGTATAACATAGAACACTGATGTATGGTAGACGACGTAACAAACAGAGAGAACAAGATCAATGGTAACACTAGATAGAAAACAAAAAAATTGATCTAGATGGTTGAACACTACGATAGACACAAGCTATATCTGACTATAAACCACGTTAAGATAGAAACACAGATCTATATAACACCTTAACATAGAACAACGATCTTGCGTATAGCACGTACCACAGCGAACACCGGTGCTACGAGCGTTCGTGAACTGTGCTAAGACCCTCAATCGTAGGAATGCGAGTATTAAAGTGAGGAGAGATCGGAGCACTCATGGATTCTGTCCATTGTGCAATAAAAGATGGACCTTATAATCAAACCAAAAACTCGTGCCTCCACATTTGTGTTCCTCCGCAGAAGGTAACTTTTAGAGCCAGCTCTTGCTATTCGCTTTGCTTCCGGAGTCCATGCCATTCGTGTCGCAGTTCGTGAGATTGTGTGTCAGGCGTCTGTTCTGAGCATTGTGGCGTCAAAGGCACCATTATCCACCATCTAACCCACACCCCATTGATGGCTCGGCAAGTCTCTCCTTGATGGAGCCCTCCGAGTTAGCAGTTTTTTAAGAGTCGGTGATGGATGCTTTTCGATAGATCTTCTCCTGTAAATATTTAAGCAAGTATAGTAAATACGCTAATATTGAAATGGAGTATGAAAAAATATCACCTACTGTTGAGAAATTTATGAATAAGAAGTCAGCATATACACAAGATGGCCAGAAGAAGAACGCGGTAGGTATTAGATACTTATTGAGGGGAACTATGCAAATTTCATTACATGGTCAGATTACCTGTTCTTGGAGAATATCTGGTGTAAGCCAATATCTAAATCGGAGATTTTTTTAAATAAAAAGAGGAAAAGAAATAGGAAGGTAGATGGGAAAACGAAGAATAAAGCGGAGAGGAATTAAGAGAGCTTAAACGTTGTACAACAAAGGAGTTGAGTACGAAAGTGCCTGTCCCTGTCTTCTTTTGATATTCTCAAACACACCTTCAGACCCCTCCGGCCACTAAACTCTATTTTTCTCATACTTATCTATCTCATTATTCACATTGTATATTTATGTGACATTTCATTTCGTAGCGCCTCTTTTCATAACATTTTACTATGTATATTATGCTGACATAGCATGTAAGTCTCTAACGATCGCCAACTCCCCCTATTAAGCAGTATTTTGAGCTAACGAGATAATTACTTGATCTTTATTAACCACGCGCAGCAACAATTACGTTATAATTGTCTACGTTCCCCGGCCAGCATGAACTGATGGTATATAATTTGCTCTAACAATACCCAGTCATCACACCGGCACAACCGCTTATCTTCATTGAGACATCCGCGGTCCTGGTACCAGCCTAGAGATAACGTGTCGGTCCAACATTTGACCATCCCATTGAAAAGCGGCTAATCGTGTTTGACACAAGCCTGTATTGGTGGCGTACGATGATAAATGAAAACAACACATGTCTGATCAGACAACTTCCCTGGAGCGAGGCACGCAAAGATAAAGGCTAACTATTAGATAAACTTTCCGCGGTAGACATTAATGGGCGATAAAGACTTTACGTCTGTGAACACAAGGTCCACAATATGTGGATATTACAGAGAAGAGCTCGGGCCCGAAGTCTTATGTAATCACACAGACATGACAATGCTAATAAACTTGATGTGCTGCTAAAGTGATGCACTACTCATTGTGAAATATACAAAATTCTAATATTTTTTTCAAATAACCGCGTGGATGAAGTAATTGATAAACAAACCGACGCCTCTAACTAAGCTAACTCTATGGCGCGAATTGGTGAATCCAACAATACGTCAACTGCATTTGATTGGAACAATTCAGTCTGGAAAACCCCAGCTAGGATTTGGAACTGGAACATGTAAATAAAATGTATTAAAATCCTAGACACAAGATACACACAGATAATGGCATTTTACAGCGAACAACACCCAAAATCCAGTGAGAGATATATGACTTAAACTTAGTATTCCATAATTTTATAAGGAGCAGTTCAACGTATATAGAGGGAACAACTCAGTGAAAACTTAGAGTAGTAAATCCGTACATTAAATACAAAGACTGAAAATCTAATCGAGACCCAAAGGACTTTATATAAATATACTGAGAAGACCTGGGAAATCAGAGTTCCAACAGTCCCTATAGATGACTTTAACTCAAGTTTATATCCCTACATTGATTTCCAGAGACATATCAATGGCTACACCGCCATCAGAAGAATTACAAACTATAATTTCCTAGATCCAAAAGTATTTTTGTAAAATGCACCTAAACATAAAGGGAGTCATGCTGTGGATGTGCACACAATAAAATACTGGGGCAGAGAGGTTTGTCTAAACCCAATAGTTCAGGGGGAATGAGTAAAGTCCTTTCTATTGCAAATAACGTGAATTTTACACCATGTTCTTTTCTTCTAGTATATATATGAAGGCCTGGACGAGCAACGCGACTCAACATATGAAAATGAAATATAGTATACTCAATGAACCACATCAAACCCTACATAACAAAAGCTATGTGCATTGTTGCTACCTAACATAGTCCGGCGCGGGAAACCCGACAGCAAGCGACCCCATGACTCCGACCGGAGCAAGTATGATGGATGAATTACATCACATGTACCTAAGTTTAAACATTATCTCGTAGAAGTTAATGTACCTTTTTTAATTGTAATTCAGGTAAAAATTATTCATGCACTCCGACTCCAATTTTCCCTATTAACACCCAGAAGGATTTGGGTTGATTTTTTCATCAGATTCCCTGATTTTAACACGTGTGCTCGGTGATTTAAATTCTTCTGAAGGTTTAACATGTGGGTGGGGAGCGCAGGACAATGGGCCTGTTTAGTTTGCGGCAACAAATGTACTTAGCAGGCATTTGTTCTCTAATCCTTGTCCTCAAGTCGTGTGAACAAAGCCCATCAGACGATTTGTGGTACTAAACGCAGCTGTATGAGAAGACAAGCAATCCACCTAACCGCCGACAGTGGAATAGGAGTGTGGAAAGAAGGCTTTCGTCATCACAGAATTGTGATAACCCACAGCATCAGACTCCACTCATACAAGATAGTACTAAACTAAAAGGCACCAGCAAAAAAGGGGGGGCGAGAGACAGTATCTCCAGTTAAACATATAAATATAAAAATTTAATATCCACCTACGTTTTCGCGATGACGAGAAAGTGTCAAAACAAAACAATAAAATTGATTCAGTTGTCTAATAATGTGTGACAAGTGCAAACCCAGTAATGCGATTCCAGAAATACATTGATGATATACATAGATCAATATATATACAACATAAAAATAATTAATTAATATAGAGTATTCAGTATAACAATATACATATATGACTATTATACTGTACTATATCCTTCTTACTAGTCCGTTCCAGATATCCACTCGACGATTCAAAGCAGATCAAAGTCGACCATATTACTTGGCCTCAGTGGAAGCGGACTTAGGGCAGACAGCAGATATAGGGATATTTAATTCATTTGCCCATTGGTTTCCCATCACACGACCTATTGAGAGCTCCTTTAGGGCATACGCAAATAAAATCCAATCTGCTGTTTTAGTTTCCAGCGAGTAATCCGCAAAGTCATACGCCTAGCTCACTGGCAAACGGCGAGATTCAACCCTTGGTTTAAAATAATATATATATGTTATATATATTATATATAAAATATAATTTTAATATAATAAACTAATTATCATACATCTAGACACACCAGTGGTAAATAAATAATAGCATACATTACTATGAGACGTAGAATTTACACTAATTGACAGTAGCATAAAGCCTTTATAAAGATAGGAATTTCGTTGATTACACCAACTGGGGGTATCTAACGGCTAACACTATTCCTTAAACCCTTCAACAATAGCGACGACCGAGATAAATTAGTTAACAAAAGCTTGTTCAGTACCCTCTACGCGCAACTTTTTGTTCTTCTGACTTCTGGATCGAATAAATCTTATTTCGATGAAGGGCTTTCATAGACAGAGTAAGATATTAACCTCTTATCTTATCATCCTCTGCCAAGAGTAAACTTGCCCACGATTTAATACATTGACGCCCACAGTCTATGAAATACTATTCTACTGATTTTTTGGATTTACCTTTATTCGGAACCAACGTTAACTGTAAAAGAAGGCAGATTAGAGCCAATTCACCTGACGAGATTAAAGACAAGGTAGAGAAAATTCTTTGGAAGTTAACTATTATGTAGAAGACCTTAAGCTCTTAGAGAAAAGGAGATGCTAAATATAATAATTACTCTGAAATGAGTTAGATTAACTTAATTTTATTTGATCAAATCAAATCAACCAATATTTCCTCTCACGGCATTGCGACCCAATTCGCAACCCACTAGTTCAAAACACATGATCGATGCACTTTAAATTATTTACATGTTTTACATTGAGACTGCTCCATTGTGGTCTCTCAGCCCCCGACGACTCCTGTGCCGCGCCAACTTAAGTCTGGCATTGCGCCGCCTGCAGTTCCCACACACATTTGCTCGAGATACACTGTGACTAAACTCGCGACGAGTGCGGCTTGCAAACCAACCCCCCTACTCCTCCTCCACCCCCCCCCCGCCTGGCCCCGCCGCCCGCCCCCCCCCGCCGCAATTTTGCGTGTTTATCTCCTTCCATTAACGACAGTGAGTCTGTTCAATAAATCCATGACAGCTCAGTTTCCAGTCACGTATAATATTTGTCCTTTCATTCTAATGATTTGTTGTACCCAGTGTGGCACATACTTACTAATCTTATTAATAATAGAATTGACTTTACCCTGTGTGGTATTCACTACCTTTTATAAAACAGAAGCTATGCCGCTACAAAAAGCTCAGTGCACACTACTCTACAGTGAGTTTTTATGTGTTTAAGTATTGGAAAAAGCGCAGTGGTAATAACTTATCACGACCATGTGTAGCCTGACTGGTCTATTCGCACAGCTAGAACCCTTCAATCTAGTAACCCCAACCACGGGTTCTTAGTTTCGAAGCTTTGTACAAACACTACCCAACACTCTCTAACGAAAAGACGCCTATACCTGTCCTACTTTCGTTCCCCCCCTTCAGCTCATCCTCGAACACAAAACACATCCTACTCAAGCCTTAACTAGCCGAACCCTCATCATGTTTCGAGAACCTGTGTTCAAATCTACACTCTTATTGCCACGTTAACTTACACCAACCCTTAGTTTTCAATCACTGGGTCTGCCTTAAAGATACCTTCACTTTGACACAGTTTAGACGTCAATGCCGTGGTGTGTCTTATCTATCATGTGTCAGAGAGCAGGCGTGAGTGACGCGTGTGGGAGGACGATTAAAAATAGATGAAGGGATGCATTGGGATAGTGATATTAAGTTAAGGTTTGATATAAGCGCGTGTGTGAGAGCTTAATGTATATATCGAGAAGTAAATTAAGATTAAAGGGAGTAATGATAATGATGAAGTTATTATTTATTGGTTTTTTGTTGGTGGATAATTATAATTATAATTTAAAAGTTACATAAATTAACTGTTGTTAGTAATTGAATTATCTAAGTAACCTAAGCAATTAACTTTTCACGAGACATGTCATAACAGCCTAGACCCTTAATCCTAACCCCCAAAACTGTTTCCAGTGGTTGTCAAAGCCAAAAAACGTACGAAAACATTGAGGCTGTATTAAAAATTAAGCGGCCCCTCCCCCCCCCCTCCTCTCTCTCCCTAGAAGCGCTTAAAACAAAAAAATCCAACTTGAAGCAAAACGTCGCTTATCCGGTCAACAAGGCGGCCTCCAGTCTACTGTCCCCATCGCAACTGTATTTCTTACTCACGCAATTTTGAATAATAAATATACTTTACATAGACCCGTTGATACGTTTTTTTTAGAACCAGGAGAGTGGTAATCCATTTGTGATGAAGCCTTGTCGCTATTGTGTCCTTACAAAAGTACAAGTTCATTTTTCTGAGTTCTATCTGTTATGTGTCCTTTTGTTGTTTCTCTGGAGTGAAAATGTGAGTTTATCCATTGTAGTCTGTTGAGATATCTCGAATCTCGGACACCCCATGCTAGTAGTTACCAGAATAATAACCACTAGCCCACCCGACAATGTGGAAAGATGAGAAGTTAACCAACCGCATTCCGATAATACATGATGCTGAGAAGAAGTGAACCACAAGAAATTGGCACATAAAGCATCGGAACATCCAAATCTGAAAAGAAGGTGAGCTTCAGTCTTCCCGCGGCACTCAAGTCATATTAGGAGAAACCTAGTCTTGTGTTCTGCGGCACCTAAAATTGAGCGTGTATCTTTTATTATTAAATTCCAGTGAACTTGTGGACAAAATACACAACCACGCCATGGTCTTTCTTTCAGCTCTCAGATTCCCAGCGAATTAGTGAATCGCTGCCTAGTGTCTGCTGCAAACTAGATGTCCCCATTAGATGCGAAAAGGAAGAATATAATTGAGAAACTTTTTACATCCCCTCTGAATTTGGAGCATTTCCATCTCCATATGACTTTCTGCTGAACTTACATCACTAGAGAAATGTTACACTTACTAAAAATGACGTTTTCCTACACAGCATCTCTCCACCGTAACGAAAAGGTTCTTAAATAGAGTAGTGTATTGCGTTTTCGATGGATAGTTGTTAGGAGTTGTTATTTTACCAATAGTGTGGCTGAGGCGGTAGTAGGGTGTTATGGCGACGGGTAATCGCAGGCGTAGTTGAAGGGCGGTCCTGAGTATTAATGTATTATGTGAATTCCAGAAGCCCTTCTTACATTTTTGGCGGCAACGGCTATCGGGGTTTGTTCCCGTTGGGCGATGGTTGCGGCTATGCCGCTGGGAAATGGAGCACATGTTGAGCGCTTCCCAAACTGGTTCCCTCTGTGGTATTAACGTACACCACACACAGGTTTATCCATTTTAAAAATTTCACCCATTTAGCTGTATCCCCGACAACACGCTCTTTTACTGGCGAACCGCCAGAACATTATCCCTAAAAACAATTCGTTTGCCACAACCGCATTTTACCGCACTGCGGTGGCAACTGAATTAAGAATGCTACTCACGACTAGTATCCAGCATAGTTACATGGCATTAGTGTACCACTAAGATTGGGTCTGACTTTACTTTGGTTCTATAAAGCGCTAAGTTTCTGGATAAGATTTTCTTTCATTACCTCTTTGTGTTTGGGTGTCAAGCGTTTATTCGCTGTGCCGTACTATTAACGCGTAGTACTCGAGTGTCCAATATTTCTATATTAATACAATTTTTCTGAAGGCTTTGAGAATAGTCGATTAAACTAACCCAGGGGAAGCAGCGAAATCGGATGAGGAGACCAGGCTAAGTGCTTCTGGTGGTCTATGAATCGTGTTGTAGCCGGTGTTGTTGATCCTGTTTAAGTCTTCCGCGTGAAGCATGACAGGATAAGTATTTGCTTGATTAAAAACAGTTCCCTTGGGACTAGTAACTTGACATGTCCATATTAGTATAGAAAAGACACATTGCTGGAATTAGACTTCCGTCATCACATATTCTTGAGTTTGCAGTCTGTTTATTTGTGCGTGAAGTCACTTATCTTTTGCTGTCGTGATAATTACTTTGAGGTCAATATAGATTTGGAAATCTGGATTTTAGATATAGTATGTTGGACTAGTGTGGGGGTGAATTCCTGTCAGACGACTGCAAATATGTATTGTGTAAAGATCATCAGATGTGATAACACTTAATTCGTCGAGTTCATTCTCTTGTGGCGTGAGAGACGTAAATTGTTGTGGTAAACTGTAGTTTATTCTATGAGCATTTTGTCTGGTTGTGCAAAGAGTTCCAGTGGTGTGTAAATGGATAATGCCTAATCCGATCTTTTTTTTTAAAAATTAGAAATAGATTGCTAAAAATTAATTTTGGGTTAAAGTTGGGATTGTGAATTTTTGCCAGTTTCAATATAGGACTTCAGTTTTAGAATTTATAAGATGGGAGGTCATTCTTAACGAGTCAAAATATCTTCAGAACAATGCCGCGGATTGTGGTTTTTATTAGATACATAGATGTGTACCTACTCATGATGCATTTTTTTTATTAAGTGGATATATTTTTATTGCCTAAATGATTTGGCAGAACGTAATAAAAACTTGATAATGATTTTGTTTGATAATGAACGGGTTGTGGCTTTAGTTTGCTTTTGTAATACATATTTTTGTTGTGTTGATCGTAGGCGGTTTAGTAAAGCGGAATCCCAGCATATTTGTAAGACTCACAGCAATATCAAAAATAATCAAATGGCAGGACTAGTTAAGGTATACTTTGTTGTAATAAAGGTGGTGTACGAGTACGGGGGGGGGGAACTTGGGGGAGACTGTAGTCGATATCTATTGTTTAAAATCCAATTAGGAGGCGATTATTTACGGTTGGGCTAAGTTTTCCGTTAGTCTTAAAATTATAGTAATTAGGTTTGCCCAAAAGTTGATTTAAAAACAATGCAAATAACAAACAACTTAAGTCTGGCGTAATTTTGTTGGAAGAAAGAATATTGAGGGATTTTAGATTTTTAGCTTTAAAAAATGTTAAATTACAAGAAGTATAATAAAAAATAATTTACCCTGAAATCATATTGTGTCAGGTTGAATTCAGGCAGGACATAGTGGTTTTCCCTTGTTACTCTTTTAATATGAGATTTACCAGATGTGGTCTTAAGGTAGACATTTCGGGCGTGTATGCCACTATGGGCAGGTTTTCCAAATATAGGAGGGGTCCCCATCCTTGTGTTTGGGATATCCTAGAGTTGCGTGACTTCCGGATACTGAAACGAGTTTATTAGTGAACCCAACTAAAGATTCATGTTCCAGGGATTTTCGCGGGACATACTTTTTTTGCGGAATAAGTATCGCCGATAAATCTTGGTGGGACTGCAACTTGGGTGCAGTATTCACCAGATATTCTGTGGCGTTGGAATTGTAACTGCTGTTACCAATGTATTCAATGGAGGCCAGATTATTTTTTTACAAGATCTGGGTATATTCCCGTAAACCTATGCTCAATTTCTCATTAGGACTTTGCTTTCAGCTGATGGGATGAGTTTATTTATATAAAAATTTATAAGCAAAAAAAAGTAAATGATGCTCTACCCGGTACCTCCTGGAAATTAATTATTTTGTTGTTAAATATAAAAAAAATCCATTTTTCTTTGTAGTAGGTGTGAAACCTGCTAAAACATATATCGTTCAGTAGTCCTTATTCCTGACAGATTGATAAAACACATTAGGGAAACACGTTGGGAAGTTGATAATTTGTGGGCCCAAACTCTAGTGTTTAGGATCGTGACTGTCTGGACTGCTCGTCATTTAAGATTTATTTTAAAGGGTGTGATGTCAAAACTGCTTGGATCAAATTTTAGGTTATTATTTTTATATCGTCATTATACCCTCAACTTGGGCCCGTACTCTTTCAGAGCAATTAAACGTTTTTTTTTACTGTTCTAGGTTAACGTTTGTAACTTTTCCTGGATACTTTAATGCATAGTGTACACAGGGCACTGGTGTATTTGTGTTACTGTATAAAGAGCCCGGGCTTAGGCCTTAGTAATCCTGGCACCAATCTTGTATCGTACACTCACCTTGCACCAAACTTGTCTCTTTTACAACTTTGTACTTATGCAATAATATTCATAAATGTTTCGGTAAATGACTAACCTGTAGGCACTTTTTTTACCACTCAAACACACTGTTTTCCCACGTTGCAGTGTTTAAAGTTCTACAAAAAAAAGCACATAAACTGAGGGATTGAATGTGCGTACTATGGGGTCTTGTGTATGCGACATTGCTAATACATGGTGGAATCCCAATGGTTTTCCCCCCTAGTTCGTTTAATATAGTATTGTATATAACAGTCCATGAGAGTGGATTGTTGTTCTTTGTAAATAAGGCAAATAATCCGTTCATGACAGCTGCACAGATTTGTAGCGAGTCTGTCCAAAAAATGAGTGTCCAAACCATTTTCCTTCTAACCATGTTTTTCATGTTTTTTAACATGACAATAACCATTGTTGAACATAAAAGGGGGATCAAAACGTGCTATGTTTAACGCGCAATGGGGCTGAGTCAAATAAAGTCTGCAATAACAACCAACCATGCTTTTGGAAAGGGAAAATAAAAACTAACATAAAGGATAAAAACTAACTGTTTATTGTTTCCAATATCTACTTCCGTCACCAGGCGAGGGTGTTGGCATCATTAATGTTTATTAGGCCAGTGGGGGGGGGGACCAGGATTTCTAGGTCCTCTCTATTCTCTCAGAATGTGTTTTCGACTTATTTCATTGTCTTTTTTTATCGGTCTTGGACACACAGGGATTCTGGAATTGACAGATGTTTTGTGGAAATAACCAATTAATATTTTCTATGTTGACATTTTTTTTGGGGTCAACTTCCACGAATATGGGACAAACAAAATTCTAATTTTTCAATCATAAAACCTTTTATTTTTTTCAATCTTAAATTGATTGGTTGCAACCCAATTTGTTACTCGGGGTCAGGGGTAACATAATGAAAAGTATCTCCAGTGGGGTATGATGAAGCTGAATAGGTATTGAGGTGGTTATGGTTATATGCATACAGTTTATATTTGGGCATTTCTGTTGACATAGGTAATTTTATATAGAACTGGTTCATCTATTAATAATATTATGTACTAAAGCCCGTGTCCTGGTGGAACTTTTAACATGGATGTGCTGTTGGGGAAGTGTCATCAACAACCCACTCTGTGACTAACAACTAGCTTTTGTCCATGGACTTTTAATAGACTGTAGTTAAGTATGTTTAAATTATTGTCACCAAGAATTCAGTATATTATAGTGATGGGGAAACTATTTATAAATAATGTTAAGATGTTCTGGTGAATCTTCAGTCATGCCCAGACCACTATATTTCACTAATCATGCCTTGTCAAGTATAAGATCTGATACTGAGATTCCCTGTGTGACGCCCCCACTCCGTCTCCGGTTAAGCCTGGCATACACATGCTCAAAGCGCTGCACCGAACACCAAATACTGTTTAGGCCCGAGCTCACACCACATCTTTCTTGTGTATTCTTGATTAAGTATGAAATCTGGCACTACCTCTAGTGGCCCACAACATAACAGAAAGACTATACACTAATTCTGAATACAAAATGTATGTATTCCTATGTTTGCTCCAAGTACGTTGCTAAATCCACTCAAACAACCACTCTTCCCCACTTACACAGTCAGCAACAACACTTCAACCTTACCCAGAATGGGCCCAGATCCTCTCTGACCAACACTATGCACATCTTTAGCCCAGTTGTTTTCGCATATAGTACCAGTATTTTCCCCAAGACGTGCATTGCATCTGATGATATGTTATAATTCAAATATGTTTCCTTCCTTTATGCAATAAGATAGGCTGATTTAATGATTCCCCACTGATCCAATAATAGATCCGCCTTCCATAGTCTTAGTTAGGTGTACATATATTTTTTTGTTTGTCTCTAGACCCTGCCTTGGGCTGGGGACCTAGAGCAGCACTTACTTGTCTTATCATTTTATATGATATGGCCAGTATCAATCACTCTAAATATTAAAAAAACAAGATAAATGCTTCATTTCTTACCAAATTCAGAATTAAGAAACACAAGTTTATTACTTAGCAAACCTCAGCAGAGCTGCTGTCTATAGAAATGGCGTCCCACTAAAATGTATTGTAATATCTTCTGGGAAAAACACCACTGGTAATTGATTTACTGTGTCCTTATTGGACATCTTAAAAAGCAAACTGGCAAAATTGTGGCGCGTCACAAACCCCTCTAATATGAAATAACATTTTGTCAAAAACAATCACAGACTTTCCTTCCCCCCTAAACTTTTTTCAAATCTACAAAACCAAAAGTCAAATTTCAGTCAGATCTCAGTCAAGTATGTATTATTGTCCCTGTTGGTCCCGTCTGTCACTACTTGGTTTTTCACAAAAAACACACTTGTTATCTTGGACCCCCCCCCCCCCCCACCACCCCTTTTCACGACCTACACAAATCACCATTTCTGCCTCCTAACGTTAGTATTTTTAGCCCACAATTCTCCACCTTCCCCCTCTCGTTCATTACAGCTAGATTTTAGCATTTCCGTATCTCAAGGACGCAATTTTGAGGCTTTAGTGAAAGTGTGCACAACAATACTGTCGCTAGTCTGATGTGAACAATACAGTCTTTTGTCAATATCTTCCTTGTTATCTATCCGTCTGTATAATTGAAAGTATATTAGTTCTCTGCTTAAGATGGGCTATCAAACTAGCTAGGTTTTATATTCATAACTTTAGTATTAAGAAAAAACATATTTTTTCCTCAAGGTTAGTTTTTTTAAATTTGTCTTCCGAACCTTCTCCACGGCGTTTGCCGCTGAATTCAAATAAAACAACCAAGTATCGTAAAACGTCCAAGAAATGACTGTTTCGAATAAGAGCTAAGGTCTTTTCTGTCCATTTCCTTAGATTGTGTTAATTAGTGGCATGAATTTTTTTCTCTTTTATTACCAATTGCGTCTTTTTTGCCCTTTAGGTTCAAACCCGTGTTCAGTCATATTTTTCCTTTTTCTATCTCCGTTATCCTCCCGTCTACAAAGGGTAAACCGTTTCGTCTGCATGTTTAACTAGTTAGTTTAAATGGCGGTAGGAAATGCGGGCATAGGCGAGCATGTCTCCTAGTATCTTACGCATTACTTTTTATCCCTATCATGTTATCTTTATAATTGGAGATATTTTAACGTTGTATCACGGTAAATTCATCACAAGTAGTCTTTAGGAACACCCTAACCTTTCGCATTATTACTGGGTCTCTGAATTATTGTTTTTCCTCAGGCCATATTGAATACACTTCCTACTGTTCTTCATTTCAACACTTGTAGAAAACTAAACAAACCAACAAAATAAAGACCCGCGTCTGGTCCTCTGTGACATTGATGTGCGTTCGTGATTTGTCATGTGCAGCCTTCGCTTAATGTCACACAAAAAAAATATACTTTGACAGGTGTTGTACTTCTTACTGACAAAGTAGATTAGTAATCAATGTGATAGGTGATAGAAGTCACCCTTCACGAACGGAAGCTAAAGGTGGCCTTGTTTATTCTTTCCAAACTGTTATTAATATTCTTGTAGAATAGACGTTAGACCGAGGAGAGGAGGGTAATTAATTCCAGAGTCTTCAAGATCAGTTGGTGTATTGCGACACATCCATACAAGCTGTGAAATGGTTGTGGGTGTGGGTATGCGTGTGTTTAATTAGTAGTCAGATTCATGCGACATTTTAAATTCAAATTATGTCGGAATAATAGACTCAAATGTCAAGTCAGTTCTTATTGTGTGGCTCTGAAACATGGAGAGCAACAAAAAATGGCTACAACAAAATTACAGACTTTCATAAATGGGGGCTTGTGCAGAATTGAAAGAAGTCAATTACAGTTGTTTTGTTTGTGTGGAGAATGAAAAGCAATAATAATTCCATGAAAGCAATAATAAAAATCAATATATATAAAATCCCAGCTTTTTCTGTCAGTGCGTAACGCTAAGGGATGCAACTTTGGTTGAAAGTTAGACAATTAATTGTATTGTTTCCCTTATATGTACTCACCCGAAAATAGTAACACTCGACAAAGAAAAGTGCGCAAAGGTTGGTCTGCACAAAATATTTATAGAATGTGTGATCCCGTATACACACATTGGGATCCTTGCTGCTGTTACGTAGTTCGTGTACTGTGGTGATGCACAGTGGTTTTTTAAAATTAATATGAGACAAACATAAATGTATGTTTTTTAAAATACTTTTGAATAAGTAAAATTGTCGTTAGGTATTGGTGCTTTTGAATTTAATTCCCGTCTTATGGCGGGATTTTACACTAGTAAATAAATAAATAGCTAATAATAAAAATAATTACTTTAAAATTAATTTTTTTTCAAACAGCTAATAGCATTCCCGTTTAAAATGTGATTGTTTTGTTAGTGTTCATCATTATGACGTTAATAATGTATTTGAAACACTTTGAGAATAGTATTATTCCAGGGCAGAAATGTAAAAAGGCAATTATTTCTATTTCATTAACCTGAAGAATTAAAGATTTCGGTCGTTATTTTTGGTCTTGTGGATGTTTTTCCTTTCATCTACATCTTCTTCTTTTTCTCCTCCTCCTCTTCGTGTTCTTCTTCTTCTTGAAATAGAAGTTTGGCAAGGCGCGCCCCGTTCGATCTAGATACGTGGTCCGTCAATTATATTAGGACGCATGTGCAAATGTGAAACACCTTCTGGTCTGGTGCGGTTAATATTCTTCATTCTCTTTTTCTTCTTAATTGTCCAGCTCCATATTCTTCAAGTAGCAGCATTAGAGTACTTGCTCCTCGCATTCAAAGTTACGGGGTTTGAAACATTATGTTAAAAAATATACCCATTGAAGATAATGACGTAGAGGAGTAGTGTTTGACACTTTACTATACTATGTCTCAGGTTTATCAAGTAGGGGTATCCGGTTATATCCCTCGCTGTCTTTGCTTTTCTTAACTTAGGAGCAGAGTCAATTACCCATTTATACAGCTGTGTAGGTTGAAGCGTGACGCTTCCAGGTTTCAAACCTCATAACTTTGCCTCGAGGAGCAAGCACTCTAATACTGCTACTTGAAGCAGCAGTACGGTACTTCAGAATGAACTATATCGATATTTCTCCTAATGAATCGCTGTCTTGTGCATTAAAACATCTTTAGCATCTACGCCCTGCTGCTATCTCCGCTCTATTAATTATGTTGTTAGTGTAATGTGTTTTTCTGTTGATATCTTCCCTTCTGTCTTCTCTTGTATCAACAACGATCTCTGGATCCTTATCATTCAGCCATTAATTGCCTTTAAGTTCACTAAGGAGCAAGGTGGTTAACAAATGTACATCAAGCCCTGCATGTCTTGTGGTATCTGTTCAAGGAATTTCCATGTCTTGTTTTTTCCATTTGTGTTCATGTTTAGTTTCATTCTCCTGTGTGTTTTGGCTTTCCTTTATTTATCACTCTAGAGATTCCAAGGCAGGTACTACCTTGCTGTGCCATAACTGGTGTTATCACTGTGTGCCGTACCCACTACCAGGCTTTTCCTCACATTTTGTTCCACCAATATATTTCTGGTTCTTTCCATTCGTTCCACATTGATGATCTTTTCGTGCCATCTCAAATCTTGCTGTTCTGCCAGCACCTTGTCATTAAATTTTGTTGTTGTTACTTTCGTTTGTGTTCAGTTCAATAAAACAAGACAGCTTTGGTATTTGACTTAAAAATGCGTATTTTATGACATATCATATTACGCACATTAGAAACATCTTTGCGTTGTCGCGCACATTTAACTCGTATTATTTTCATTGTCACGGAAAACTCCAACAAGGAACCCAACTTTCAACAACAGCTGCACGACTTTGCACTTCTAATGACTTCAACAACTTGGTCTGGTGACGTCAACACATAAACAGAGCAGACGGTCGTGGCAGCATACACATAATAATTTACGAAACGAGCAAATAACCCGCCAACATATGGTGGAGAAATAATTACCTTGTGCTCTGTCTGCTGCATGCCCTGATGACGTCACTATATTCTCCTGTGATTATTTCATTCATTTTCATTTTTTTTGCAGAAGTAAATCAATGACGCGCAGAGGGTAGCACGAAAGCATAGACGCTTCTTCATCTGTGATGCAATAATGCTTCTCCTGCTAAATGTATAAATAAAAAGATGGAGATCCATTGCACGATGAACTCTGATTAATATAAATGGGGACAATTTCATAAATTATAATAAACTCAAATGTCAATCCCATTCTATTGTATGGCTGTGAAACAAGGAGAGTAACAAAAATGGCAACAAGAAAGTTCTAATCTTTTATAAATGAGTTCTTGCGCGGAATAAAAATATTGAAATGCCACGACAAGATCACTAATATAGAATTGATGGACAGAATAAGACAAACATCGGTTGGACGAGGAATTTTTTGTGTTTTGGTGCTCACCAGTAGCGAGTTCTGAATCAATTTATGTGACATTAAAAGGTTCCTAGACCAGTGCCGATCGTTCCACAATTGACTTTGGCATTTTATTTACAGTTGGCCATTTATTGACAGTTCTATTTGTTGTTATGGCGGATGAATACAGCAGAGCTAAATTTGTCTATGTGACGTCACTGACCCACCGGCGAGAATTCGCGTCGATTAGAAACAGCGTATTATTTTCTTATAATCAACTTTATTTAATTGTTCTTTTCATGTACTCCGATCAATGTTTTCTTTTGATCTTTCGGATTTGGTTTCTTGTCGAGGTTTGATCTTCCATTTCTTCTCCGCCATAAATACGGGCATATGACGGAATGTAACCAGAATCCAAAAAAATAAAATTAATGTTCTGCATTATTGAACTTGCTCGAGGACAAAGAACGAATTGGGAACTCGCGTTTACTGTCTGCTCCGATTACCGGAACGTCATTTTGATGTCTTTTCAGAAATTGTGGAAATTATAGTTTGAGAAGGGCCAATGGTTCTTCTTCTAAATATAAGCGATGTATTCAGCAAGAGTGTTTGACTGGCGCACGCGCGCCTATGCACTTATACAATTCCTTAACGTTGCTTCTCCTAAGATCAGAGAGACGCGTAGTGAATGGGAATAGGATTGGAACCATTTCTATATTAGATATCGTATATTAGCACTAGCCGCAACATTATTGTGTCGCGCGTGTTTGCTCCATTATCAAGTATATCAGATAGCCGTATCACTGGCTAAAAGGATCCACGCTCTACATTATAAATTATACCTTTTTTCAGCCCCTCCAATTTACTATCACGACATATAAATTATACCTTTTTCCCCTTCCAGTTCATGCACGCTTTGAAGTTGTGCAATTAGTGAATGGATTTTTAGCAGTGCGCACAATTAAAAGAGAGAAAAAAATTATTCTTGGGTTTTTTTCTTCTTCATATTTGTAATCAAATTGTTCTGGGTATAGGAGACGGGAGGGAACGGGCGAAGGAGGTTTTGTGAATTTTCCGTGAATGTCGAGAACATATGTAATTGTTGAATGTGCGTATCTTTTCTTGCGCTGATTCTCTGAACAGTCAAATAAAAGTGAAACTTGACGACATGAACTGGGTTCATGTGTTGAGATTGTTCGTTGAACGGTACCGACACGCTCCAGTCTACCCGGCTGTAAATGGGTGTCTGACTCTGTTCTTTGAGTTAGGGAAGGAAAAGGCAGCGAGGAAGATAACTGGTCACCCCGCCTCTCGATGCTGGACCTAGTATGGTGAAGTCTGTAAACAGTTCACTAAAATCAGGAGAAGTCAAATGTCGCAGCCTCTGCGAAGATTGTCAGTAGTCGTCTTGTTGTTTCAGCTTAACGCGCACGATCCCGCTAACCTTGGCTTCCTTTTCTACCTTTCTTCTGCAGATTTTTCTTGGTCTCCCCATTCTTTTCTCTGTGGGTTTCATAACATCTGGTTGGTATCTGGCAATCATATATAAGATGATATTTCTTCGACATGGAGTACCCGACACAACCCCTTGTGGGTTGTACTTTGGGCATACAGAATATTGTTGTCGTCACTAACAGACACAGAGACTCAGAACTCCCGAGAGTACAGGTGAGGCTGGGGCCATTTTACACTGGGAGGCCCTCCTCATTGTTTGTGCCCTGATTCAAATACAAAGTGAACCAGGAATCACAATCAATTTTAATTACAAGTTATATGTACAGAATTTATCAATATGAATCTTGTAGTGACATATTTTATTAATATTATCCTATGTGTGTCAGTTGTGTAGTAGTAATATGAGGTAATACTGGTTTTGTTTTTTCAAGCTATGTTGTTATGTTACATCATGACTTCAAGTGTTTGTTTCTGTTGGAACTAGTATTGGAGATGTTCTCAGTTCCGTTCATTAAAACAATTAATTTCCCCTCTTATTTTTAACAATGTCAGTTTAAGATGGGGTTACATAATGTTGAGCTCCGCTGGCCACATAGGCTTATCTTTCGTGATGGCGGCAGGAAAAGACTCCTCTGCTCGATTGCTCCCCTGTGTTCTGGAGACACCTCACTGTTTGCTATATGGACCAAGGAGTATGCTGTCCGCCTCTGGATTCAGCAAAGCTCTGACCAGGTGCTGCTCAATAACTTTAGGACCACAGTCCCTGAAACAAGAAGGTTGTACCTCCTACTTCAGAACTAATTTATACTCTATTTCTACACTGAGCACAATACATAACAAACACTGAGTTCAGAGCGGTAGGCCAACTGCTATCTTCATCTGAAACAATTTTCACCAGTATATTCCTCCCTAATGGTTATTACGCCTCTGCAATTCCAGCATTATTTCTTTCTAGTCAATAATATAGGTGTCAGTGTACTGTTTGGCAATTCCATGTAGTTTTACTTTCCTCCGACACCTTCTGTTCAGGCTGGAGCATTATATAGGCTTTACCTCATGTTCGCTACTGAACCACACATATATACAGACATAAATTATCAATTTACATTCAATTTTCATTAAAAGATATCAAATATTTCAAGCTTACCACAATTCATGGAAATAATACAGAATTACGTTGACTGGCACTGAATATAACACAATTTCGATCTGCCGATGTCCCAGGCTTTTATTTAGAAAAATATGCACTGGTGCTCAACGCACTGGTTCTGTAGTAAGTTTATTTGCAAATGTGGTGTTGACCTGACGCCTCTAATTGACTATATTGGCAGGTCTAACCAATCATGCCATGTCTACACAGCTTTTCAAAAAAGTACTCCTACTCACGTTTCCCCTAACAACAAAGAAGTAGTATTTATAGTCCGACTAATCGTGTTTAGCCTTACATTTATTTTCCGCCAATCAAATAGGAGGTAACATGTCAGCCTATTCCCCGTACAATGGTGTGTTGAAAATCTGCCACTGAGCGATTCTGATTTGGGTGTTGTCTGACATCCCTCACTATTTCTTTTGGCTATAATTTGGTAATTCCTAGACTATTTGCGTAACGTTTAACATATTTTTTGTCAGCAAGTCATAAGGAACCCAAATATACAAATTTAAAGAAGCTAAGTGGCTGCGTTCAAAATATGCACTTTCTTCTACCTCCTGTTTACTTCGAAAACGATGTGGTGTCTGGGTACTGTAATGTTTTCAAACGTAAACCAGTATAATGTCATATTTCCTAATAAGCGTTTTTCAGGATTTTAAAACGTAACTCTGGTATGGGTAGTGTTTTTATCACTGTCGATTTGAAAAAAAGCTAGTGCATGTGGCCTTACGCGCGTGATGGCAGCAATTGTGTATCGCGCGACGCGTGTTTAGTGTTGCATGTGTTCCTCCGATCAGCCCTCCCTTCTTTCTATCGTAAGTCCATCTGTCCGTTCGTTTATGGTAACGTAGTGTAATTAATGCTAGTATTAATTTAGGTCATTAATCAGCTTGCGTATCTCAAGGTTTTTCTTAGAAAGGCAGTACACGTTTTATTGAAGCAAGCGTGTAATGATGCAGTAGGCTTTTACTATCAACGTGAAACGTTACAATTTGCAGACGAAGTAGAAAACAAGGGGGATTTCGAGTACAGTCATTGTGACAGCACTGTTCTTTACCATTCTTTTTTCCTTTTAGTGAAGTTATTTGTTAGGCTTTACATTTACGTTTTAATTTATATATGTGGATTAGAATTTCTCACGACACTGTTCTCGTCGGCACGGACGATTTGTTATATCAGACAAGCCCAGCTTCTGGAAAAGCGCAGGTATACATCGCTAGAAGTTGAAAAAAAAAGAAGAAAAAAAACTTATTTCGGAACTAGACGATGCTTTTTAAAGGCCCCTGACTTGACTGCAAATAGACACCTGTCGTCTGGCATGCAAGGTAAAAACTTCCATCTCTTTTCTTAAGTATGAGATACTCTTTTTCCGTCGCAAACACGTTTTGCCCACTTTGAGTATTATCAAATATATAATAACATGGCCCCGTGTGGGGGGAGGGGGGGGGGGGGGGGGAAAAAAGAAAGTATAGGATTACTACTCCCTCAGACATATTGTAAGAGGCGGCTCATTTCAGGAAATGTATCGAGCAGGGAACCTTATCTCGTTTAAAACAAATATTGATGCAGAAAGCATCGTTGCGTGAGCGAATGCATGTTTTGTTACAGGCTTCCTGTTAGAGGGGACTAGCTGTGGTGGGTAGCTCCATTCTACATATGTCTATGTAAGTATATATATATATATATATATATATATATATATATATATATATATATATATATATATATATATATATATATATATATATATATATATATATATATATATATATATATAACAGCGCCACAGTGCAGTCCATTTAAGCGGAACTCGCTTAAATCGAATTTCGTTTAAGCAGAAGCATTTCTGAAGGTTCCTGCTAAATGTCTTCTTTGGCTTTGTTTAAAAAAAATGCTGGAGTGTAAAAGAGAAGGAAATGTCGAAATTGTCGTCTTTCCACACAATTTGCCTAAGGAAAATTCTCCGAATCTTTTGGCTGAATACCATCAACAACCAAGAACTGCTTACTCGAAGCAGCCAAGAGACCACGCACACTATCATAGCTGCCAGACGCTAGAGTTGGGTTGGCCACGTCCTCAGAAGAAACCCTGATGCCAATACAAGAACAGCTATGCTGTGGACCCCTGAAGCGAAAGAGAGGCCGAACAAAAAACAACTTGGCGGAGAACTGTAGAGGGCGGGATGCAAAGAATGAACCAGAGCTGGGACACTGCACGAAGGACGGCCGCCGACCGAGCAAAGTGGAAGCGGTTTGCTGCTGCCCTACAAGACGCTACCAGGCGTGATGGCCACTGACTGCTTTGACAGTCGGTGGCTAAGGATCAAATAAGAATATATATATATATATATATATATATATATATATATATATATATATATATATATATATATATATATATATATATATATATATATATATATATATATGTTTGTGTGTGTGTGTTTGTCTTTGACACTTTTCATTTATACATTTTATGCATGCTTGTAGTGCTTATGTTTATATATATATGTGTAAACATTTCAATAAAGCGCACATTTAGAAAAGCTGAGAGGTATGGAAGAGCCAAGCTTACTGAAAGAGCCTGTCAAAGACAAGGAATTCACGTAGCACTTAAAACAGCTTCAATTAGGGACTTTAGATAAATACAGAATGGTAACTGGCAAAAGTCCTTTACATGGGTCCTTCAGTCTTGTCCCCGTGTGAAAACAGACCGTCATCAGACTGGTTTTGCAATACTGAAAGATCTATTGTCAGTTGAGTTGTAAAGCTTAAATTTCAAATGTTACAGCCAGACTGCGTGGAGACGACGAGTAGAGTATGAAAGGAAACAACTGTCAATGTTCTTACAGGTCGGTATAAGGTTAAGTTTAGGAGTTTAAGCAGAAATGTTTTCCTGTTTGAATGTCTATAGCAGAAGCATTAATAGCGTTGGACATAACTCGAACAGGCTTTAGAAGCATTCCAAATATTCTAAAATGGAAATCTTTGGATAAAAACGAGACTAGACGCTGGTCTAGACAGATGAAAGTCTCGTCTACCTAGACAATGTATATAACATTAAATTTTTTTAAAACATTATAAAACAGATATAGTCACTAAGAGCTGACGTTCAGTGACAGTGGATCAAAGTGATAACAGATGTAGATGATGAAGATATTAGAGGTAACTATTAGAACATCCAAGACTAATTTAGCTGTTAGTAAAATGAAATCAATGTTATGCAACACATCTTTGTTAACCGAAGTAAGAAAGAGAGCGTTCTTGACGAATATACAGAGCTAGTTCTGATATATGGAATCAAGACATGGCCAGTTAGTAGATAAGCTAAAAAAAAAGTCCCTGGAGACGGCAAAAAATGAGATTATACCAGAGCATATTAGAAGTGTCATTTTCAGCTGCTAAAAAAACATAATCAGGATGTCATCAAAGAAACCAGCATGCAAAAGAAACTTATTACTCATAACAGAAGAAAACAATCCGCTTTCTTTAGGCATGTTATGAGAAGAAGAAATCTGGAATATATTGCGACAAACTGAAAGTTTACAGAAAAAAGCCATAAAGGAAAATAAAGTAAGATTATAATGTTCTGTTCAGTATCATGGCATGGAAAGACGGCAGCAAATTAAATAGATAAATAGTACCGGAGACAGAAATCTGTGGATAGATATGATCAACCTACGTCACTTGGCATCTGAAGAAGAAAAAGAAAAGACGAAGAAGAAGAAGATGATGATGAAGAAGCAGTAGCACATATATGATAGAGAAAGCGAACTAGTAAAAAAAACTAATAAGCGACAAAGAGCATACCAAGATAATAACATGTGGTATAGATTAATTAAAACTAGAAATAAATATGTGCGAGACATGCAGAAGTACCTTCGCTAAATGCCGAATAAGTAAAATAAAATACATTGATAGATCTAAAGAAAGAGATGTAGAGAATGCCCTTAGATATAGATTTAAAATGAAATTATGGAACAATAGCAGGACAAAAACAAAAATAAAGAATGCAGCGAAGAAAAATAAAAGATGTTCAGGAACGCATTGAAAGCATGGGAATGAGCAAATTAGAATGTGTGTCAAAGAAAAATTAATACAGACACATATAAAAGCTAGACATTAGCTGTCGCCTTTTCCTCCTTTAGTTGTCGACTTTCTCATGGCTTGGCGCCATTGCTACATTTTGTCCGTGGAATTTCGCTTTATATCAGGAGAATCGAAGCATAAAACCATAGCGCAAAATTGTTCTGTTCCCCCAATTCATTGATTCTAAATTTGGATAAAAGCTTTTAAGCTACCCTAGCCGGGCTTTCAAGCTTTGTTTGGGAAACACAGTGTTTATGTGTTCTGTAAAAAAACACCCATACACAACTATTGTCACGTGCTTTCATTAATATGCGCATGCGATATGTCCCCATTCTTATATTTCCCACATTGCATCAAAATAGATTCCAACTTCACGTAGACTCTGTTTTTTTAGATGTGCAAAAATAGTATTCTTCAGCCAAATTTGAAATGAAAAGGTTGTCATTTGTTTGTGTGGCCTGTTCGAGAGTTTTAGATCATTCTCAAGAAATACATGTTATGTGCTTTGCTTTATATAAGCTTAATTTACCATGCTTTATGCTATGCTAAATATATATTTGTTTCATAAAAACAATTTTACTTCTATTATAATAAGCATTTCTTTAGGTCTACTCTTGCCGCGAAGAGTAGAGAGGGGTTAAAATTTGCATTCTTGAGACAATTGTGTGGAACTGACTGCTGTTAGCCCGTGTTGATGAAGGATTTCTGTGATGTTGTCTATCTATCTGCCTCTTGGCCCTCAAGGTGGTCTGAAACTCAGATCTTCTTCTGGTGAAGGAGTGTAGCGTTAATTTATCGGGCTGTACTCTAACGGACTACTGGCAGATGGAAAGAGAATAACCGGGCGAACGCAGCCGAGGTTGAAAGATGTGTGCAAGAGAGATATGAACACACTGGAAATGTATCAAGCAACCTTGGAGAATGAAGCTGTACCAAGTGTCAATGCTCCCTAAGGCGTCACCTCAGAGTGGGCGAAAAGAAGCTCTCACGACTAGCAGAAGAAGAAAAAACACGCATAAAAGTACACAAAGAAAACAACAGCTGAAGGCTATCACCTCAGGGGTGCATTCCCATTGTCAGTCATAACTAAATGGCTCTACTACTACTACTAATACTACTACTACTGCTAATGCTACTACTACTACTAATACTACTGCTACAACAA
>JAMPIV010007317.1:0-50000 GCA_024509875.1 Oreohelix idahoensis | reverse complement strand
GTCTGTCTGTCTGTCTGTCTGTCTGTCTGTCTGTCTGTCTGTCTGTCTGTCTGTCTGTCTATCTGTCTGTCTATCTGTCTGTCTATCTGTCTGTCTGTCTGTCTGTCTGTCAACAACACTGACAGTAAATACACATCATCATCATCATCCTGTACAAACCAGATAGCCACATTGAGAATAATAGTTGAACAAAGTCTGGAATGGAATTCACCGCTATACATCGGATTCGTGGACTATGAAAATGCATTTGACAGTGTAGACAGAGAATGGCTTTGGAAATTGATGAGGCATTATGGAGTTCCCTTGAAGATTATTAACTTAATAAAGAAGACCTATGAAGACATGACATGCAGAGTTCTTCATGAAGGACAACTTACAGAACCGTTTAGGATTAGAACGGAAGTGAGACAATGATGCCTCTTTTCTTACTAGCAATAGATTGGATTATGAAAAGATCGACATCACACAACAAAAATGGAATCCAGTGGAATCTGACTAAACAGCTTGATGATCTGGATTTTGCAGATGACTTGGCTCTTCTGTCCCATAACCATAATCAGATGCAAGAGAAAATGAAAATTCTCGATGAGAGGTCATAACAAGTGGGCCTGAAAATACACAGGGAAAAGACAAAGATTATGAGAATAAATGCAAGAAATGATAACAAGGTTGAACTTGAAGAAACACCACTAAAAGATGTAGAATCGTACACATATCTTGGAAGTAATATAGACAAAGTTGGAGGGACAGACAGTGATATCAAAATAAGAATTCAAAAAGCAAGAGGAGCTTTCATTGCATTGGGAAACATATGGAGAACAAGAGAAATCAAGTCCAACACAAAAATAAGAATCTTCAACTCAAATGTCAAGTCTGTCCTATTGTATGGCTCTGAGACATGGAGAACAACAAAAACAACAACCAAAAAGCTACAGACTTTTATAAACGGGTGCTTGCGTAGAATATAAGGACTGAAATGGTCTGACAAAGTCACAAATGTGGAACTGACGACAAGAACCAGACAAGTGCCAGTGGAACAAAAGTTGGGAAGAAGACGCTGGCGATGGATAGGACACACATTGAGGAAACCTGTTGATAGCATTACAAGGCAGTCCTTTTTCTGGAATCAACAGGGAAAGAGAGGCAGAGGTAGACCAAAATATACATGGAGAAGAGAACTGGAAACAGGTGAAAATGATGAGGAAAACATGGAAAGAACTTGAGCGGATGGCACAGGACAGGAAGACTTGGATTGTGTTTGTTGAAGGCCTATGCTCCTTGGGGAGCTAAAGGGTATTGATTGATCATCACTTTACTTTGAGCACCATAATGAGCTTACAACAACCAACGTAGCTAGAAAGAAGCCTGTACCAAACATTCACAAGTTCTGGCAATAGTAGTTTCTGTAGCAAAATGTTTTATATGATGAGGTTGCCAGACACATGTACAACCTCATATTAGTTTCTTCTTACAACATGTCTGAATAATTAGTGTGCCTATTCTTTCTTTGCCTCATCATAGACCCCTGGGAACTACACCGGGTTATTGGTAATACAACTACATTTAAATTATAACATAACTAAAGTTGTTTTTTTCCCCACTGGTATAGCTACAAATGTACATCTCCAATACATTGTGGAGCAGGGGATCTTAACTTTTCTTGTGATATGGACAGCTTTGAGTGTCCGGTGAAAGATACGGATCCCTTTGATTGTACTCTGAAGGCTACAGACCCCTATGATTGTACGCTGAAGGCTACGGGTCCCTTTGATTGTACGATGAAGGCTGCAGACCTTTTTGATTGTAAGCTGAAATCAGCGGACCCCTTTGATTGTACGCTGAAGTCAACGGACCCTTTTGATTGTACGCTGAGAGCTACGGAACTTTTAATTGTACGCTGAAAGCTACGGACCCCTTTAATTGTACGCTGAAAGCTACGGACCCCTTTGATTGAATGCTGAAGGCTACGGACCCCTTTAATTGTACGCTCAAGTCAACGGACCCCTTTAATTGTACGCTCAAATAACGAACCCCTTTGATTGTACACTGAAGGCTACAGCCACCTTTTTAGAAAAAATGTACATGGGCGAATATCTACATTTGTTTGCATACAAATAATCCATTTTATTGCAACGAAAAATCCTTAAGCTTACACATAGTCATATTGAACTACAAAAGTAATCTGTAAAAAGAAAATATTGACTGACATTAAAAAATGTACGATAATTTTCCGAGTAAAAATGTTGATGGGGAAAACAAATGTCAGATTTGTATGTTATGCACACGGACCCCCTAGAAGTCATTCCTGGACCCCCAAAGAGACCTGTGGACCACAAGTTAACAAACCCGGCTGTAGAGAGACTGGCGTAAATCGTTTCCTAGGTACAAGCTATTTTATTTTTTTTACTTGGTATCAACCTGCTTTCCATTTCAAGATCCGGTCTAATCAGTAAGTAAATAGACAGTAAGTGAAACGTCTATGTTGTGGATAGACAGAATCAGATCAGGACTATAGATTTATGTTTGTCCCGTCATGTCTTGGCGGGAAGATTAATGAAGAGAGAAGTATGTAGAAGGCAAGTGGGAATACGTGAGACAGAGTGTGATAGATAGAAAGATAGATAGATAGATAGATAGATAGATAGATAGATAGATAGATAGATAGATAGATAGATAGATAGATAGATAGATAGATAGATAGATAGATAGATAGATAGATAGATAGATAGATAGATAGATGCGCGGGCGGACGGACGGGGTTCGGACAGACAGACAGATAGATAGATGGATGGATGGATGGATGGATGGATAGATAGATAGATAGATAGATAGATAGATAGATAGATAGATAGATAGATAGATAGATAGATAGATAGATAGATAGATAGATAGATAGATAGATAGATAGATGGGTGGGTGGGACGGTGCGTTTGGACGGACGGCTGGCGGACGAACGGATGGATAGATGGATGAGTTGGTAATGTTTTGTCGCATAGATGGGTGAATGAATAGACAGATAGATAGATAAATAGATAGAACGAACGAACGAACGAACTTTATTTTCGAAGGGTAAAGAATTGGGCGCGCAGGCCCGTCTAACATTCTGCCCTTCCACTCTCATTAATCTTGCATACTATATCCTTTCATTCCCACATGATGCTTTAAGCATTAATTTAAAGGCATGCAACATTATAAAGTTACCATAACAGCATTCATTTACAGTATGCAAGCATAATAAAAAAAATGAGTAGGGTTTTTTTTTTTTGAAACAAACAAGCTAGTAAATGGGGGAAAAAAGTAATAATAAAATAAAATAAAATAAATAAAACAATAAATAAAAATAAATAAATTCTGTATACCGACACTCACTCATGCGGTCAATCCGTCTACAATTAATCTGAATTTAATATAATAATGATATTACATGGATATAAAACAAATTATTCACACACAAAAATGAGCGGAAGAGGAAAAGAAATGTTGACCTATGGATGAGATGTTGACAGGCAAATACTGTTTCTATGGGGGTAGATAATCAGTGTTGAGGAAGTGTTTGAAAAGTGCTTTGTTAAAAGAATATTGTGTAGGTAGGCTTTTTAGGTGGTGTGGAAGGCTGTTCCATAAGTAGGCACCAGAGTAGGCTAGACTCTTTTTGAACAGGTCGATCCTAGGTTTGGGCAGACGTAACTGATGTAATCGTTGTCCCTCCCTTCTACTGGTTTGAAATAATGATAGATAGATAGATAGATAGAAAGATAGATAGATAGATAGATAGATAGATAGATAGATAGATAGATAGATAGATAGATAGATAGATAGGTAGGTAGGTAGGTAGGTAGGTAGGTAGGTAGGTAGGTAGGTAGGTAGGTAGGTAGGTAGGTAGGTAGGTAGGTAGGTAGATAGATAGATAGATAGATAGATAGATAGATAGATAGATGTATGAACAGCTATACACAGAACGACAGATATATTGACAGGCAAACAGCAAGAAAAAAACGGTGAAATGACGCAAAAGAAAAAAGAAATACATATGAACGAAAGAAAAAAGAAATACATATGAACGAAAGAAAAAAGAAATACATATGAACGAAAGAAAAAAGAAATACATATGAACGAAAGAAAAAAGAAAGAATGAATCTGACAAGTTCCCTGCGATTAAGCTGATATGGCGGTTCGATGGAAGAAATGAAGAAAAGTAACGAGAGACTGTGGGTGTCCACACAAAAATGCGCCGTTTTGGTTTTTTGTTGCTTAATTTCTGTATTCATTTGAGAACGGCGTTTTTTTTCCACCCTGTTCAAGAAACAGCGCATTATATTTATCTAAGAGCCGCGTCTTCAACACGACAGTGGGCGAGAACAGAATTCCATAAAACGTAATGAAAAAACGATCGAAAAACAAAAACCCTTGAGAATGCATGGCTCATGATAAGACTGGTTAGCAATGTGTGAGAAATGTGATTTTGTTTTGAAAAGGGGTGTATTCATGGAATCGCCATGAATGTGTCTCAACCCAAGTGTTTTGTGTTCTGGCACCCAAAGTCTTAGAGAGATGCAGGCCAGAGGATCGCTCGCTCGTAAAAAAAGACACTACAGGAAACAAGAAGGGATTGAAAGAAAGGATGGGTGGTGATGAGTGAAATGTAGACAATGTCATTTATTCTGTCCATTCTGCTGTCTTTAAACTTTACGTGTAACAACGCTTCCATTAATCGAACCACTCATCCTAGCATCCATTTATCCATTGATTCGTCGGTTCATCTATCTATCTATCTATCTATCTATCTATCTATCTATCTATCTATCTATCTATCTATCTATCTATCTATCTATCTATCTATCTATCTATCTATCTATCTATCTATCTATCTATCTATCTATCTATCTATCTGTGTATGTCTGTCTGTCTGTCTGTCTGTCTGTCTGTCTGTCTGTCTGTCTGTCTGTCTGTCTGTCTATCTATCTATCTATCTATCTATCTATCTATCTTCTCGCCCGCCCGCTCATCTGTCCATCTGTCTGTCTATTTATAAATATGTATATCTGATGTCCCGCACTTTCGTCTGTCCGTCAGTTAGTCTGTCTGTCCGTTCGTCGTTGCTTGTCTGTCTTTGTGCCCAATTCTAAACCCTTTAAAAATAAAGTTTGTTCGTTCTCTATATATAATGTGCCTGTCTTTCTTTCTTAATTAGATAATTAAATTCAAATATTTAACTCTTATTCGTTAAGGTCATTCTGTCCATCATTTCCACCATGAACCATCCATTCTCTACATTTCTCCAGCCACGTTTAATCTCAGAAACCCTCCGGAGTTGTGTCATCAAATGTCTCCCCTCTCTTCCCCACTCCTTGTTAAATTGAAACCCGCACATCCACTGTTGACTTATTGAGTAGTTTGTATCCTCTACCTCACTCTACAGATCTCCCCAGTTTTATACTTTCACAAAAAGCGAGTACATGTACTTATTTTTGAATCTTTGTATCTAGGTTCACCCCAGCCTGTCTCCAAATGATTGATTTTATGAAAGACCAAATTGCACCAGTACGATCTATTTAAAGTGGACCACATTTCGTTCCTGGAGTGGAGTGGGAGGGAAAAAAAGTACCGGTCTCTTACAAAGAGGTCCATTAGTTTGCTCAATACTAAAGGGTGTTTATTTACGAGGGAGGGAGCAGGAGAGGAAGATAGAGAGATAGGAGGAGGTAGATTGATTAACATGAAGAAAAAGAAACTTTCGATTAAATTAGATTGGGTATTTCTTAGACACACGACTGAAAGCGTACCATAATTATCATTTTCATTTGCACTCTACGGAGCATGCAGTCACCAATACAGCAGGTCCCACTGCAGGAAGCCTCCACCAAGCAGTCACGATTTGACCAAATCAGTCCCCACGCTAACAGGGCGACCTTGCACAGCCTTGGAATGTTATCCACAGAATTGTACGAAGGAAATAAGACAATGGACAAAAAGAAACCTTGAAGACAACATAATTTTGAAAAAAAATTGTCCAACAAACAGCAAGAGACATTTCTTTATAAATATGGTATTGTTTTAACATACTTTTGTTTTCAAAATATATCTAATACGCTGTTTTATTTTTAATTCATTGTAATAGCATATATTCTGTATTTGACTTGTCCACATTTGTTGAAGTTTTTTTGGTAACATTTTTTTACCGGATGGGGTAACCAGCTCCATGCCCAACCCTCCTTAGTCACATTTTACGACATGCATGGATAGTACAGTGTTACTATTCTTTGCTCCCCTTCGGGCCCCGGTAACACACGGTTTAGCATTGTGACGTATAATGGAAATATAGCCTACAGTATCTGACAGTCTTTCGTGACCTCGTTGGCGTTCTATGATTCGCTAGCAAAGCCATGCATTGACAGCCTGCTTTTACTCATTTTTAATCAACGCCTCTTTTCCTTGAGACGTAAACAAACGAAGTTGTTTACCAACTTCCGCGGCCTGCCAGTCATAACAGGGAGCGAATCTGGTTTGTTTACCCGAGTTTCTCACGCGAGCTGATCTGTCAATCATCGGATATCAGACAGACCGCGCCTGAATAAGACCGGACCTTTTGAAGTGAGACGCTCGGGCAGAAATATTTTCCCGACTACTCTTTGATGTTCGTACACAGAGGGGAGTTAACGCTTTGATCTTCAGAAGCGGGAAAAATCTCGGAAGAAACCCGTTACACGGTTTTAAGTCTTTGTTGTCGAGTAGCAACGCTGACAGAGCGACCGTGAAAACATTTTATCTTGGGAACTTAGGTTTCTGATTTCTCTGCTAGGCACAATTGTGTGAAAATTAACATCCTCTAGAGATCATAATACCATGATGATATATAAACCGTGGCTTCCCAAACCAGATATCAGTTGTCGCTCAGAATTTTTCGGATAGTCTAAACACGTAGTCTAGAACCATTGTGGAAGATGTGTTAATAGCATTTCGTGGGGATTTCATTAGGATTTTCTGGTAATAGACATTTGTGCTTAAGCGTTAAAGTGTTAAAGCTTTTACCATTATAATTCACTATGATTCTATGTCAGTGAAATAATAACGCGTAGATATTTTTTTACCAGTTCAGTTTAATGTTAATTTTACCACCTGCTTCCTCACACAAGAAGAGACGTTTTAGTTGACTAATTAATACACTAGGCGCGACTGATAAATGACAGAAAAGAATTCACGTTTATTTCATTTTGTGTAGTTATTATAAGTGACTATTATTTAATATCATACGACTAAACAAACAGACGCCGACAATCTAATAGCTATTAACGACAGGCGATATTTGTTAAGTGCGCGTATGGATAATTAAATAATAATTGACATTGTGAGCTGATCGTTAACGCGCGCGCAGAGGGGCGGGAAGGGTGCATACCTTCGTCCGACCTGAAAGTGCAGCGCGGGCGAAAAGCTGACCGTATAGTTGTAAATAAAGTCACCGTGTGCCTTTTAACTTTAATCAGGACTGACGGAGTGGGAAAGAGATCGTCTTGTCCCCGTCCGTGTATATATAGAATAGTAGCATTTTTTCATAAATGTCTTGTTTATTTCTCGCAGACCTGATAAAGAGCGGCCAATGGTCTTTTTATTTTCTTCATTTACTGAATGGATTAATGTTGTCTTCTTCTTGGCTTACGCGTCCCCAAGTTCATTTGTGAACAGGATTGGCCAAAGAGACAAAAAAACATTTAAATAGTAAATTTATCTGGATTATCAATACCCAGATATTTTTTCCAATTTATCAGCCCACGGGGGTTGTGTGTGAAATAATACCACTATCTGACTTTGACAGTCGTATCAGCGGATTTATCCCGAAAGTTACGCTGTTTCAAAATCGGCACTCACCACAGAGCCAGCCGATAGGATTTACCATCAATTAACAATTGTAACAGTTTTTTTTAGCAACTGAACGTTTTCCAAATACTGGAAGTATTTTTCACTGTTTGCTGTGAACACAAGATCTCGGTTTCTACACTAACTATTCGAGGTGATATTTGTTGATCCAGGAATACACCACCAAATTTGGCGTCCCCCTCATTAAATCTTATTTGTTATAGAGGATGGACTGGGGCCAACTAGGATAATATCCCTGACACTCTATATATTCAGGAACCATTGTAATTCCAACGGGATATCACCAAGAATAGGGTAAGCGTGATTGAGTGGCCACTGTATGACAGAGAGAGCGAGAGAGAGAGTATGATAGAGAGAGTGCATTTTTCTTTGTTACAAATATTGCACCAACTTGAGTTGGCTTAAAATTGTTTACTTCACGGGGTAGCATTTAGTAGGAACTTTGTTTTCTTTACTGTCTATTTTGTAACATAGTGCTAACCTTTGACCTTTGGGGGTATTAACTTGTTGCGTTCTTTTTCTCAATAAGGGGATTGCACCTGTAGTCTGTTATTCTCTTATGATTGTAATTCTGATTTTATTTCATCTTTCTTTAGATATTCGATGTTGTAAAGTTTAATGATAATAAACAACAAACGAAACTTAACTTGTGTGTTGGTCAGACCCATACCCAATTAACCATAGTTTTCACGTCTGTGTGTCTTGTTGTCACACAGTTGTGTGTGTGTGTGTGTGTGTAGTTAAACTTATATTTCTAAGTATAAGGAGGGGCAAGATTGTCTAGTACTAAAAGATAGTCGTATAGATAGGCTGGACTAGAGAAACTTCTGATTCCAGAGACAGATCTTCTCCTTAAACTATTCACTCGTGAAATCTATTTCTCACACCTTTATTTCTCACGTACTTATCACCATCCACTCTACTCAGGCGGGACCATAAATACCTTTCAAACCTATCTAAATTTACGACAAGCGTATACTACCTAATATGAAATTACCAAAAGTTCAGGAGCCCCACTCAAATGGTTTAAATAGGGCCCCGTATTGGCTAAGGCCGCCCCTGCTTGCAGCTGTGGTTTCTTTGGCAATTTGTTTTACGTGATGAGATCCCGTTCTTTCTTTGTCTCTCCAGATACTACCCAGAACTAAACTGGATGTATCGTACCATAGACTTTTTAATATTATCCAATTTTTTTTTTTTTTTTAACAGCGGTTAAATTATGTCTAGTTCGCTGACTTTAACCAGTTTTTGGCGTCATTCCGTCACTAGAAGTGTGATATTTTAATATGTGTCAGCCAGAAAAAAACATATTTTGTACAGAAATATTGGAATTATGTCCGGTAGAACTACTGACTTGGAAAACGTAGACATCGCTTACTTCTTCAACTTTATTAACGAAATAAGAAATGTTATGACAGAAGGATATTGATTTTCTAAAACCTTGAAGGCCGAATATTATTCACAACTGGTTTTTAACAGAAGAGTACTTATTTGTAAGTTTGTGTGCGTGTGTGTGTTGTTTTTTTAAGCAGATTAACGGCCTGTTATAACAGTAGAGAATACTAATTTTGTAAATATTTTTTTAGTTGAATATTACTCTAGGCTGGTTATAACACCCGGAATACTGATTCAAAAACTTATGTTCGCTGGAATGTACTCCCGACTGGTTATAGCTGTGGAAAACTGGTTCAGTGTATTCCCGGCTGGTTATAACTGTCGAATACTGGTTCAATGTATTCCGGGCTGGTTATAACTGTGGAATACTGGTTAAGTTTGTAAATTTCTTGGTTTGGTGTTTACCAACGTTGGATTAGAGTTCAGATACATATTTATATTTAAATGGCACGCGCTGTGATATAACCGAAACAGTTCTGTCGATGGTTGAAAGAGACCTGCCTGTCCAGGAGAATGCAGACACTTCCTCAAGAAAAAAATATGCGCATCTCGTTAATACAGAACAAAACAAATAAAGAAGTCCTTTGAAAACTAGAAATCAGAAGAAAAATAAAGAAGTCTTATGAAAACTAGGAATTAGAAGTAAACAAATAAATAAGTCTTATGAAAACTAGGAATTAGTAGAAATTAATAAGAGATTTCAAAATTCGACAAATAAAACATATTTAGCTTATAAATATTGTCGTGAAGTCGATTTCACAAAAACGGCATTCTGACCAAAACAGTGCGCCATACTTTATGACAGTATATCCTTGACGAACCAATGGAATCGCATCTGCATGTATCGTGTTTACAACGTACTGCTTAAACAATGGCGAGCTTAGATCTATGTAACCTTGGTTCAATTGGAGGCAAGCTACAGACTTAGGAGCGAAGTACAGCATGGCAGAGATCAAGAATTCTATAATAAGAATGTTCATCTGATAGTGTGTGCAAAGATTTCCACGGGAAATACGGTAGGAAGGAAGAAAACTCGAATGGACTGCATCGAGACATTAGGCAAGTCAAAAATTTTGTTGTTTAGGCTACACCTAGGAAAAGACGGTAGTATGATAGTAAAAGACTATTATCTAGATAGATAAAGAATAATTCAGTGTGAAATTTAAACCTAAGATGAAAGAAATCGGTCCAGGAATAAGGAGGATATGTAGATTACTAGTTTTTCAGATTTGCACAGCTGGACAATGTGTACCTGCATTTCGGAACACAAAACACACAGCAGAAAAACCTCTGTCGTCCGGCCTTGGCCTATATATAGGACGTGCCCTAAATGGAAATAGGAACACACTATATACCCCAATATAACCGTTTGTAACCCTTCAATGGGTTTTGGTTGAACAGGGTATTACAGCAATCTAGTAGACGAAAACAACAACAACAACAGGAAATAGGCCATACTAAAATTTCAAATACAGCGAGAGCGCGAGTTCTGTCAGATAGAGACTTCTTTGCTTTTTGCATCTGAGAGCAGACTGCGTGACCATTAACAGCTCGACTGTATGTACTTGAGGGTTATATTCTGTCAATCACACACACTTTAAAGAGTCAGCCACTACTGCTGGACCCTGTGGTGCGAGCGCCCTTGTTGTCTATAGGGCCAGTTACCCAGTATCCACGGCCTGGAGGAACTTCATGTGACTTTTCCTTCCATGTCAGGAGTGTGACAGACTTTAATTCACGAGATAAGTGGCCAAACAATGCTACTGGTCAGAGTATCCTGATGACACCACTATATAAAAATCAGGATTCTAATAAAGACACATTTTATGATGACTTTTGGTGGGCATAGGTATAGTCAGTGATAGCCTAAATCAAATGACAGTGAAATAACAGTGTTATAGATATTCTACAAACAGCTAGTTCAACCAAGAGCGAAGCACTTGCTACAACTTGAGTGACTTGTGCTAATTTAGAACTATTTTCAAATGTTTATTTATTTAAATGATGTATTTAAAATTTGATTTTCTTGAAGAATTTTCAAACAGAAAAGAAAATCTGTAAAAATAAATTGTAAATATTTACCAGCAGACTTACTTAAATTATTTAAGTTAAGTTACAGTTCTTGTTGGTATATAGATTAGTTAATACCCCTAGCAGAGTTGATAATAATAATAATAATATTAAAATTAACAGAGGAGGATCTGGGGAGAGGCAAGTAGGAACTTAGAGTAATATATTACCATCTTCTCTAGGAACTTATACAGCTTGATCATACCTTTGATATCTATACAACCTTACTCTTTTCAGAGAAGGGTGTATTACTTATAAGACCAGACTCTTATCTGACGCTATCCTGGTATCACCTGATACAACTTTGTGTCTAGGATATCTTTATTTATTTCAATAACATGTACACTCTCGGGACAAATATGCACAGTACTTTATTAAAAAGCGTAATAGAAGTTTAGAAAGCAACTAGATTCCAGTTCGACAAAGCTTTGCTTGAGAATATAACATCAAGAAATGATCAAGAAGGAGTCTATCAAAGTGTACGATCAAGACTGGAGACAGACGTTGGAGAGCCATTGCTGCGAACATTTGATATGGACGGCACTTTTCTTCTTTTTCTTCTTCTTTCTGTGTACTGTCATTGTGTGTCCGTAGAGCTAGTGTATGAATACTGTAGTTTGTTATTTTCTACAGGCAATGTTAGCCTCAGCATTAAGTTGCTGCGCTTGCCAATATAAATGGCATTCTTCTTCTTCTTCTTCTTCTGCGTTCGTCCTAAAAAGGACGTTGGTTGCGTTGTGTCGCCGTTTACAGCAAAGCTGCGATATCTGCACCTTTCGGCCCGACACATCCGACTTCGGCACGGCATTTTTTAGGACCAGGTTTGCCTTCGCACTTCGATCCCTACTCTCTCAGCCAGACTGCAGTTATGCAGCCTGTTTCCAGGACCACCACTTGGAGGCGGAGTAGGGTCTTGGTCAGCTCTGGTTCGCTGACCCTGACGCAAGCAGTCAGCTATGGGTCGCTGACTGCATTCCACTTTTGACGCGTCTTAGGTCCCAAATGGTAGTCAGGAATGGTGGAGTCATGTCAATAAATGTAAAGGAACTGTAACCAGTGGCGTTTGTGTTACTTCATACCCCTTGCGATGTTCATCATCTACACATGCCACACCCCATCATCATATATTGTTCTTTACCTCTGTTATATATATATACACAGAAAGACAGCCTGCATCAGGCATTCACTTGCTTATGTAGCAGTTGTCTCCGTGGCAACATGTTTGACATGATGAGGTTGCCTGCCAGATACATTCATCTAATGTTACCAGTTTAATAATTGTAAAAGAAAACTTTAATGGCTGTACACTTTGTTTTGATTGGTTAGAAAAGAGAAACTGTTTCACTTCACCTGATATGACAGGTCGTGCTCAATCTCTCTAATTTGACATATATTCTGGAACATTACACAACATTTTGTCCCTTTTTGTCTGTTTAATGTTATTTTCAGCATTGCTGTTTTCTGTATCTACTTTTTATTGTCTGTTCAAGTGTATATATTTTTCTGCTTTTCCCGTTTGAAACGGCTGTTTAATAGCGAGACACTGCTACGAAGATTTCTCGCGCTATTGTCATATTAATGATTACCTGCTTTGGAACGTAAGTGAAAAAAATAATAATAATGAATTTAATCTTTATTTTTTTAAGTTGGCAAAAATATGTATGTCAGTCATGTGACGTGTAATTTATGTTTTGACACTAAATTGGTTTAATATCTTTCATTGTCAATATTCTTATTGTTTCGTTTCTA
This sequence comes from Oreohelix idahoensis, assembly GCA_024509875.1. Classification (NCBI taxonomy): domain Eukaryota; kingdom Metazoa; phylum Mollusca; class Gastropoda; order Stylommatophora; family Oreohelicidae; genus Oreohelix; species Oreohelix idahoensis. The sequence goes on along the minus strand of JAMPIV010007317.1, from coordinate 36,914 downwards.
TTTGCTTTTTTTTTCTATCTCTACTCATGACATTAACAAAGTATTTTGTATATTTCTTTAACTACCGCTCTTAACAGCTCATGTTTCTTAAGTTATCTTGCCATTTCTTTCACATTCTCGTGGCACACGAAATTTGTGTTTGACGAAAATACATTGAGGAAGACTAGACAATTATCCAGGCTCTTGTGTTCTTGTGATATTGACAAGTGTTGAGATAGTTCTGTCAGAGTGTTCTGTTTTTAGCATATGTAAACAACTTATTCCTGCTGTTAGCAGTAAATTAATTCAGAAGTCAATAAACGAACTTATAAAACCTCTCTAAGTCGAGTAATTAAAGTCAGTTAAGAACAGGCATTTATGAATGAACATTTCGTGAGGAAGATGAAATTAAATTTTTTTTTTAAATCCAGGTACCCGGTAAACATTGTTGCCCGCTATTTTGAATTAAATTTAATTTTAAATATAATTGTTTACTTGCTCTGTATTATGTTATAGGACAGAGGTTTTCAAACTTTTTTGGTCCGCCGCTCCCTTGACCTGTGCATAAATCACCGCGGCTCCTCTCTATACTATATATTATATATAAGCAATTACTCCCAAAAAGATATTAATGACTTCTGAATGTGCATATTTTACATCTGATACCAATTGTGGGGGGTAAATAAGTTGTTTCGGACAAAAAATAAATAAGACTGTATCATGACCCTAATGTACATGTAATAATACCTCGGCGCAAACATGTCGCCTTACGAAGATCAATATTTATTGATGGACCTTGGCTCATAATATCGAGCCCAACACTTTTCCCAAGCCACCGCGACGCCCTTAGCCGACGGCCGCGACGCCCCTGGGAGCCGCGACGCCCCTGGGAGCCGCGACGCACAGTTTGAAAACCTCTGTTATAGGTATCAAAAGGAATGGAGAAAAAATATAGTGGAGTGGGAACATTGTTATCATTATTATCACATTAGGCTCCCTGCGATGCATATTCTTAAAATCAGTTCCAGCCTATCTCGCGTCCTGTGCCGTCCGCTTGAGTTCTTTCCAAATACTCTTTAAGTCTGTCTCGAATTCACCACTTCGTGTATGTTGAGGTCTTCCTCTATATCTTGTACCCTTGTTTCAGAAACAAAGATTGCTTTGTAATACGATTAGCTGAGTTCTTCAATGTTTGCTCTGTCCAGAGGCAACGTGTTTCCTTCTTTTAACATTGATATTTTCTGTTCTTTCCATCATTTTCAAATTGGTGATCTTGTCATACCACTGTAAGCCTCCTCTTCTGCGCAAACACCTATTTATGAAAGTCTGTAACTTCTGGCTTGTCCTTTCTTATTGTTGTCCATGTTTCACGTACATACAGTAGGACTGCTGTGAAATATTGGGTTCGAAAAAATCTATATATTATATTGGGTTTGATTTCTTTCGATTTCCATCATCAAATCATCATCGTTGTCATTATTATCGTCATCATTATCATCAACATTAGTTCCTCAAGGAGCAGGAATCGACATGTCAGAGCCTGGTTGAGGAGATAGAGTACTAATTCTCATCGTATTAAGTCTGTGTTGTTACATCTGTTGTAACTCTAGTACTTGAATATTATATATTTATTTGAATTTGATCTTATAAGTGTAATATCTTTGACCTTGTATATGCACATTTTGTTGTTGTCTTCAGTTAATAAATATTTTTGTTTGCCTTAAACGCTTTCTTCATTGCCCATGCTTGTGGAGTTGTTTTATAATTGACAGTCCAACGACTGTAACAGTAGCCACAATGAACAATTGTACTAGATAGACCGTGGCCTCGTTGAAAACAAATTATAGAAGTAGATGTTGGCACGGCAAAATGTGCCCAGGCCTGGTCTTGAGAATGGTTTCCATAAACCGGCGGCAGATGGTGCCACCCATTCGCTCATTGTTTCCAACTGTCACAAATCAATAACCTCCCATGAGATTGTTTTTTTTTTTTTGGGGGGGGGGGGGGGGGGGAGGGGGGGGGGGGGGGGGGGGAGGGCTGCTCATTTTCTGTTGGTTCTGGCAGTTGTTAAGTTTTAAATCCTTGACGAGGTAACGTTGAATGAGCAGTAATGGATATGTTTTTTTTTTGGCCTGCATTTGTGTGTGTTCCCGTGTAGTTCCGGGGAGGGTGAGGCCTCTGATGAGATAAAGACAGATTAGGCGTACGGCTTGCACAGACTTGGCGTACGGCTTACTCAAACTTGGCGTATGGCTTACTCAGACTTGGCGTACAAGGCACCTAATATGAGGTTGTTCCTGGGGCTGGCAACTTCATCATGCAAAAACAAATTGCTTCCGAGCAATGCTCTAAGAGCATGTCACCTGCTTACCACAATTAGAGAATTCGTGTAACAGATCTCTGCACCTGTGTCACCTGCTTACCACAAGTAGAGAATTGGTGTAACAGATCTCTGCACCTGTGTCATCTGCTTACCACAAATAGAGAATTGGTGTAACAGATCTCTGCACCTGTGTCATCTGCTTACCACAAGTAGAGAATTCGTGTAACAGATCTCTGCACCTGTGTCACCTGCTTACCACAAGTAGAGAATTCGTGTAACAGATCTCTGCACCTGTCATCTGCTTACCACATGTAGAGAATTCGTGTAACAGATCTCTGCACCTGTGTCATCTGCTTACCACAAATAGAGAATTGGTGTAACAGATCTCTGCACCTGTGTCACCTGCTTACCACAAGTAGAGAATTCGTGTAACAGAACTCTGCACCTGTGTCACCTGCTTACCACAAGTAGAGAATTCGTGTAACAGATCTCTGCACCTGTGTCACCTGCTTACCACAAGTAGAGAATTCGTGTAACAGATCTCTGCACCTGTGTCACCTGCTTACCACAAGTAGAGAATTCGTGTAACAGATCTCTGCACCTGTGTCACCTGCTTACCCCAAGTAGAGAATTGGTGTAACAGATCTCTGCACCTGTGTCACCTGCTTACCACAAGTAGAGAATTCGTGTAACAGATCTCTGCACCTGTGTCACCTGCTTACCACAAGTACCGAATTGGTGCAACAGATCTCTAGACCTGCGGCACCAGCCTGAAAACAGTCGAACACCTGCTGTATTGTTGCCCAACATACATCAAAGAACGGAGTAGCGTCGGGCAACAACCTACCTCACTCCACGAAAAACTGTTTGGAGATATCAGGAACCTTGAGCTGACTACTGCCTTTATTAGAGTCATTGATATGGAAGTCTGAAGCCGAACGAGGAAGAAGATATGTAAGCTTGGTGCAGACTTCTTGCAAGAGGACCAGTTGGCGAGGCGGCCCTTTGCCCTATAAGCAACACAGACGTACAATAAATAAAACTGAAACATGTCTGTGTATTCCCCATGTACTTCCAGAAAGGGTTACTTAATATAAAACAAATAGAACATATCTTGTAAGAGGCGACTAAAGAGGGTGTACATGGGTCCGGCAACCTCATCATATAAAACAAATTACTTCTTAAACCACCGCTACAAGTGTACATGAATGCTTTCGTACAGAATGCCTGCAAGGGGGGACCACCTGTAGTGCTGGCGCCATGATCCTTAGGGAGCGGAAAGGTAATAGCATCAATGAGTGAAGGATTGAATACATGAATGATTGACGAATGATTAAACAGTTGTGTGTGTGTGTGTGTGCGTGTGTAAGATCATAAGATAAGATAATAGTAGTTCATAAATGAGGGTAAAGTAACATCTGAGTATAGACAATAAAAGTTAGACCCATAGCAGATACAGCCGTAGGGGAGTGAAGTGTTAGAGACTTCTCTATACTAGGTCCAGCATCGAGAGGTAGGGGTGACTAGTTCCCTTCCTCGCGGTCTTTTTCCTCCCTAACTCAACTGCAAAAACAGGTACCTATTTACAGCTGGGTAGACTGAAGCGTGTCGATACCATGAATCGAACCTGGAACCTTTGCTGCGAGAGACCAGTGCTCAAACCACTCTCTCAATCTGACGCCATAACATCTGAATATAGACAATAAAAGGAACTTACGTTATTTAAAATATAAAATGTGTATCTCTAGACTGATAAGAAGAAGACGCTGCGAATGGATGGGACAACATTAAGGTAACATTTTGATAACATTGGCGTGATGCTGACCACATTACCCCTAGTGTGCCAATGGTCAAGAAAATATGGGCCTAATCCCATATTCCCAATATGCCTCAATGGGCGTGTAACGGGATCCTTTACCATTACCTTTGATAGCATTACAAGGTAGTCCTTGTTCTGGAATCGCCGTGATAAGACATGTAGAGGGAAGCCGATAAACATACAGAGAAGAGAACTGGAGAGAGACATTTCAAGAAAATATGGGAAGATCTTGAGTTGATGGCACAGGACAGGAAGACTTGACACTGGACATGAAGACTTGACACAGGACAGGAAGACTTGACACAGGACAGGAAGACTTGACACAGGACAGGAATACTTGACACAGGACAGGAAGACTTGACACAGGACAGGAATTAATATGAAACAAATATAAAGGTATGTTATCAGGCACTCGCAGGAAATAAAGAAGTAGAACACCAGACAACAGAAAAACAACAGACATGAGTGGCTTACCCAGGATTTGAACACTGGACCTTTCGTGCGACAACCCCGCCTAGCCATGCAAGCGAATCACACTATCCGCCCTGCCAACTACGCATCATCAAAAAATGATGTTTCAATGGCAGGTCAACAGTGCGAACCACAATACATGACACCAGAAGTCCACCATGGGCAGTTCAGCCTATTAATGACGCAATCACTTCTGTTGTATTTCTATCAAGCAGTATAGGTCCTTGTCTTGTTGGATTCGGCCTATACTGCTTGATAGAAATACAACAGAAGTGATTGCGTCATTAATAGGCTGAACTGCCCATGGTGGACTTCTGGTGTCATGTATTGTGGTTCACACTGTTGACCTGCCATTGAAACATCATTTTTTGATGATGCGTAGTTGGCAGGGCGGATAGTGTGATTCGCTAGCATGGCTAGGCGGGGTTGTCGCACGGAAGGTCCAGTGTTCAAATCCTGGGTAAGCCACTCATGTCTGTTGTTTTTCTGTTGTCTGGTGTTCTACTTCTTTATTTCCTGCGAGTGCCTGATAACATACCTTTATATTTGTTTCATATTAATTTATTGTTTACAGGCCTCGGGTTTCCCTCCCTTATGTGTAATAAATGTTTACAGGACAGGAATGCTTGACACAGGACAGGAATACTTGACACAGGACAGGAAGACTTGAAACAGGACAGGAAGACTTGACACTGGACAGGAATACTTGACACAAAACAGGAAGACTTGAAACAGGACAGAAAGACTTGACACAGAACAGGAAGACTTGGTATACGTTAGTTGACAAGCTATGCTGGCTCGGGAGCTGAGAAGTTGTAATGGTGGTGGTCTCTTGATGAGAGGACGCAGACGTTAATGCATGTTGATTGCACTGAGGGACACATATATAGCTAATAGGCAGACAGCGACATGTATTATAGATGTATAGATATGATTGGATCAGTGGCGTACTAAGGGGTTGCGAGGGGGGGGGCGGTCCGCCCTGGGTGACAGCCAGTAGGGGGGTGCCATCGAACACTATTATGATAGTTTTTACTGTTAAAAATATGCTTGCACGTGTGTTTCTTTGTGGGAAGGGGTTGCAAAATGTAGGATCTGCCCCAGGTGCCTAATATTTTAACGACGCCCCTGGATTGGATAGATAATTAGACAGAAGCTTGGACAGAGAGTCGGGCTGAAAGACAGAAAGAATTGATAGCTGTCGTAGATTTTTGATAGGGAAATTAAGACTTGGGTTGGTCCCTTCTGAATAGGTTGGAATATGTGATAGTCACAGTGGGAGGTAGTAATAGAAATAGATTTCCTCGAGTGAGATGGTAGAAATTTATAGAGGCTGTCCCGGAAATCGAGAATCTCTCTCTCTTCCCGCCTATCATCTACAACAGATCTAGAGGAGTCAGACAGTCTATAAAAAATTATGTATATATTAATATATTTCTATCCACTCACGTGCCCACACATACAAGTGACGACAGTTAGACACACAGACGTGGGAAAACTATAACAATGATTATATAGATATTATGGGAACGAACTGACCACCACACTTAAATAAATGTAGGTATAGTTTAATTATCATAGTAAACTTACATCACAACATATAAAATACATCAAAAGCATATACACATAGTCATAAAAATCAAGGAATGCTACAATAGTGATAGACCCGTTTGTATGGTCCTTCCCCTGGATATATAGCTCACAGTCCCGTTAGAGAAAAGTGATAACCCCAAAGAGTTACAGATGCATATGATTGAGTCTATGGTTTCCCCCTTTTAAGGTATGGGCAGACTTGATACTCTGCTTTATTCTAAGGGTAAATATTGTTAGCAATAACTTGCATAAAGGAAGTTACAACGTGGGTGACTCAAACAAAGAACATCCTTCAGTCTACTTTCACTCGGTTCTTTATCAGGGCCATGATATACTTACCATCGTGCTGTTGTTTGCCGTCTGGCGCAAACTTTGGGACACTCACACACTTTTTATCTGTTACTGTCGTTTAATGAAGCGGATCCCAGCTCTGCAGATTTGTTTGGTGGGTTCATCAAAATGGATCTGGGGAGCGTCTGCTTCATGCGATAGTTATTTCAGACTAAAGTTAGTGTCACTTGACTCACGAGGTAAGGATTAGGCTTAAGCGGGCACACAATGTCAGAACACGAGGTTTCCCTTAATTAGGAAGATGACCGGTGGACATCTTCTCTCAACAGATAATCTTGGTTCACCACACACTTTGTCAACAATGTCGGAAAGTTAATGTTTTTGATCTGTAATTATTCTCGCCACAAAGTAGCCTCAACACGGAGTTCGAGGAGAATATGATCTGCGTCAAAGGCCCAGTATAAACACTTATTCTTTAAAAAAACCTGTTAGTAGGATTGGTATTCTGTCTATCTCTGAAGGCACACGCACTGTCAGACAGGTGGTACTTGAAAACCCACGTGGTTAAAAATATAAAATGTTTATGTTTCTCACAGGTATGTCTCTGTACTAAACGCCGGCAAAATTGGGTTACCCCAGTATTAACTGAATAAAGGAAAAAACACGTATGAAATATTTTACATATTATGTACTCAATAACTTACATTTAAGCTGCAGCGCACAGTTGACTTATCATTTAAAACTTCCCGTGAAATAAGTTATACTTAAAAATCATCAATCCTCATGAATTAGGAATACATACGTATTCCGTCAACACTCATGAGGCATCTAGCATTTATAAGTTAGTTTAGAAAAATTATTCCCGTCTGATCATTTAGCAGTTAAATTAAATTCATTATAGCTACTCGTACATTGTTGTTTAAGCTAGAAATTATAATTTATTCTGCTTTCCACTGAAACACGTCACTAGAAAATAATACAGACTATATTTTAATTCTCTCTGCACAAAAGAACCAGTTAAAAATGAAATAGGCGATTTAACACCTTAAGCACTTCAAAATATACTAGATATATATGATATATTACCTCAACACAGAACTACAGGTAATCGCACACTTTAGAATTATACGCTGATATATTTATTTGAAGTCTAGAGCTCGGTAAATTTCCGAACTAGGGCTTCGCTATACAGCTTATTCTATTCACGAACAACCTGTCTACTGCGAATTTGGAGAATGAATGAAAATCTAGTTTCAAACTCCGGTAAAAATCTTAAACCAGGACAAAGGGGTCCCAACTTATTTTGCAAAACGAAATAATCCCCCCTTCTCATTCTTAAACACCTTACATCAACTAGAAGACTAACATGAACTGACACTCGTGCGTTTTCACACCGCACGCTGACCAGGGCCAACAGTGAGTGCCTTGTCAGCTGGGATTTCCAGACAAATTTCTCAAACTGCGCCGAGGAGATGTCGGTTATCGCGCCTCACCTGAGCGCTCAGCCGATGCAACTCGTTGTGGCAGGTAAAAATGCAGACAAACTGTCGCCTATAGGTATGGCGAAAGCGAATATTCACAGTTTCGTCCACTGACACCTAATGCAATAGAATGCATTTTAACGCTCTCTCTCACGTACAGAGACTGAAACGTTATGTCATAAATGCGTTTACCAGTATGAGAAAGAAAACGGTAAAGTTGAGAATGGGGAAGAAAATATTTTTCGCAAACGAATGAGTGCGAAAAATACAGAAAAAGGGTAAAGAGTGATAATAAAATAGAGGACACGGGTGAAGAAAAGAAGAGTAAATAGAGAATTTAATAATCATAACTCTCTGTGACAATAGCCAGATTGAATCACATACGTCGATCTGGCTAACTAGCTACACAAGAACACAGTTTTGCTATTGCAGTGTGACGTGTGTAAGACAGAGATGTAGATGATGATGATGTAGACATTACAGAAGTAACAAGTACGGATGAGAATCAGTAGTTGTGGATATTATAGACGCAGTGACTAATGAATTCAATCAGTAGTAATGGACATTATACAGGTAAAAAGTAATTAAGTCAATCAGTAGTAGGGATATTATACGGGTAATGAGTAATGAAGAGAATCTGTAGTAACAGACATTATAGAAGTAACAAGTAATGAGGTGAATCAGTAGTTACAGGCATTATACAATAAGTAACGAAGAGAATCATTAGTAACGGGTATTATAGAAGTAACAAGTAATGAGGTGAATCAGTAGTTACAGGCATTATACAATAAGTAACGAAGAGAATCATTAGTAACGGGTATTATAGAAGTAACAAGTAATGAGGTGAATCAGTAGTTACAGGCATTATACACTAAGTAACGAAGAGAATCATTAGTAACGGGTATTATAGAAGTAACAAGTAATGAGGTGAATTAGTATTATGTGAGTTTAAAATTGCAGAGAAGGCATGTTACAATCATAGCCAGTATCAGCAATGAACACAATCATCGTTACGGGATTTAAGAAAGACCTTAAGCGGACAACAGAGGGGGAAATAGAAAGATTTTTGATAAAACAAACCAGATGGCCACATTGTGCAGAACAGTAGAACTGAGCTTAGAATTAAGTTCACCACTTTACATTGATCTGATGGCTATGAAAGGCTTTTAACGGCTTAGACAGATAATCATTTTGGAAATTGATGAGGCATTATGGTATCCCTTATGCGTTCATTGGCCTAATAATGAAAACATATGAAAATATGACATGCGGAGTTCTTTATGAAGGACAACTTACAGAATCATTGGAGATAAGAACCAGAGTGCGGCAGGGATGCGGATGTTTCGATTTATCTTCCAGCAGTCACATAGATTGGAAAATGAATTTAACGATATCAGATAGCTGACATGGCGTTCAATAGCCTGTGGAAAAATACTCGACGATTTAGATTTTTGCCGATAAGCTTGCTGTTTCTATATCATAGCTAACAAATGCAAGACAAATTGGGAATATTGGGTGAAAGGTCACAACAGTTGACTGAGAAAATCCACATAGAAATTGCCAAGGTTATGGAGATAAACGCAGTAAATGATTGTTATATTTGCACGTGGAGAAACATTGCTGCAGAATGTTAATTCATTTCCTATATCTTGGCAGCAACACGAACAAAGTTGAAGGACCGGACAGGGATATCAGAATAAAGATACAAAAGGCGACACGGGTCTTCATTGTATTGTGAAATATATAGAAATCAAAAGAAATCAAGACCTGAACAAAAGAATTTTCAACTTAAATGTCAAATCAGTTATATTTTATGGCTTTGAAACAAGGAGAACAACTTATAAAGGGTTTGTAAATGGTTTCAGACTTTTATAAATGGGTGTTTACACAGAATCTACAGATTAAGATTGTATGATAAAATACCTGATGCGGAATTGATGAAAAGATTAAGAGAGATACCACTGGAACAAGAGGTGAGGGACACAAACGTTACCGTTGGATAAGAAAGGCATTGAGGTAACGCATTGAGGTAACGCATTGAGGTAACCAGCTGTTAGTATTATAGTCCAGTTTTTATTCTGGAACATCCAGCGTAGAAGTACAAGAGGGAGACACAGAAACCCGTAGAGCAGGGAATTTGAGAGAGAGACTTAAAAAGGAATAAAGGAGACATGGAAAGAACGTAAACAGGTTGTACGGGACAGGATGACTTTGTGGGAATAGTGCTAGTTGAAGAGGTGACTAGAAGAAGACCCTGGCGATGGATAGGACACACAGTGAAGAAACCTGTTGATAGCATTACAAGACAGTCCTTATTCTGGAATATCCAGGGTATGAGAGGTAAAGGGAGATTATAAAAACCTGGAGACATTAATGAATCCGAATAAAATAGATTGTTGGCCTCAACGTGGGATGTCTCAAATGGATTTTAAGATAATTTTCACTCGGGTACGCTGCAATGTTCGCCGTTTCCATATTTTCAAAAAAAAGCTTGTGCGATTGTTTCTTGACTTACAAACGCTTGGACATTTCATCCCAAGCACATTATTATTATTGTTACGATACGTATTATTATTATATTCTGAACGAGCCATGAATTCTGAAACTTATCTTCGTAACAGCGAGATTAAAAAACTAATGAAAACTTTATCGACATAGAATCTGACCGTTGTTATTCCATCATTTTTCACCGGTTGATGACTACAACCGTTGTCTGAGACTATGAGTGCTGTCTTAAACTGGCACACAAAAATGTGTGCGTGACTTGCACCACAAAAGGCATCTGTCTCTCTCGCCAAAGGTCACCAGTTCGATTCCCTGCCAGGGTAAAGATTAATCTGTTGACCTTTAAGTATTTGTCACGGACGTGACTCTTACGACGGTCGTTTGTATCAGACAACAGTAAAAGATTAGGATATCCCGTGCGTGCGTTACGTAATTTAAAGATGTTGCGACCTACGTTAAGTTAGAAACTAGACCTGGGCGCTGGTATCTGAAAATATTCAGAACAAAGTCTGACGTGAATGGTAAACAATCTGGAAGTGAGGTATTGTAACGGTAGCATATATAACCAATGCAGTTGCTCCCCCTTTTCCCCACGATTCGGTAATCTGGGGTCCTGTTCTCAAAATTGTGTCATGTGATTGAAAAGTCACGTCCTGTTTTAAAATGTTTATATTCTCATTTTTATCGTTTGGTTATACATGAAATAAATGTTAAAATATTGAGAAATATTTGATTAATATGATGTATTTTTTTATTTACAAAAACAAATTAAATACAATCTAAAATGACCATTAAACTGACAGTTATAAATATGAGAGAGAGAGAGAGAGAGAGAGAGAGAGAGAGAGAGAGAGAGAGAGCGAGCGTCGTGAAGTGAATGAAAACCAAAAGAAAGTCAAAGGCATCCAAGTTGAACTACCAATTTAGTGCAGTACAGAAGTGGTAGGAAAGACCGGCTCACCGGGTGTGACGGTTGAGTGACATACAACAGCCAAGATGACGGGTTACTATGAGACCTCGATCTGGGTTTTCACCTCCACTTTTGTTTTAGTTGTAGCCACCCACTCTCCATTATTGTGATCAGGCAGATAGATAGGGACAAAATACAGATTGGAGAGTGTTTCCCTGAAGAAGAATTTAGGATGATCAATGCCTGAGCACTGAAGCTGTCTGGCGAGGGCCATAGTAAAGTTGATAAATTTATTCCACAAAGATAGCTGCCCCAACACACTGAGCTATTAGAGCCAGATAAGATCTGAGCCCTAAGGGGTAAAGTCACTAGGCCACTAGATACCCTTATGTGCTGCGATGCTGAGCGCTTTAGCAGGCTCACTATAATATGTATGCCAGCATAGTTGTAGTTAAACAGACTCCGTTTGGCTGACTGCATGACTGAGTGACTATGTGGGTTAAGAAGCTGCCGCTCGATCTTGACTTTACTATAAAAGCGACATTTTTCTCCCTGGCTGGCTATTATCTAACAGAAAAAGTATCTGTTGACTTATAGTGACTGAAATACGATGACTCGATTGTCCACTTCACATAACAATTCCGTGTTCGCTGCTGCTAGTGAGTAGGAAAGGTTAAGTGCTATCCTATGTAGGGAAACTCTCTTACTTTTGAGCCCATCTGCTATCTTTCATGTTAATGCATGTGGCCACAAAGAACGGCGGAACTGTCCAGTGACAAAGTGTCTGGAGGAACGGGCATTCTCCCCCGAAGCGACAAGATAAAAGAATAAAGTCCCCGGTTGACTGGGAGGTTTGAGAAGTGTCCTAATTTTCAAGGGTCGGCGCAGCTCAGGGGACACATAAAAACCCAGGAGGTGCAGGTGTTCTCTTTTTTCTGGCTGCCCGCAAAAAGTTAAACCATAGATAAGAGCTAAGGAATACTAAATAGGTAGCTCTCCTCTGAATCAAAGACAATTGAAAATACACCATGACCAGCATGAAAGTATTCGGTCGGCTCTGTGTAGACGAGCAAAAGATGGTATGATTGAAGATACCCTAGGGTCTGTCAGAATAAAGAGTGACACTGAAAGGGTCTGGAATTTTACAGTAGGCTCAACGGAAAAGTAGGGGGGAGGTTACAAAAATCAAAGATAAGGAAGGGGCGGTTCTAACGCTGAGAAAATCGACATAAATTATGTGCCAACCTATCAGAGAGAGAGAGAGAGAGAGAGAGAGAGAGCAAAAATTGCTCCCACTAGGAAATCATGTGTTGGACATGTTGGATCTAACATTTGTTAATGTGACATATCATTTTATGTAATAAAATAACAGTTACCTTGTAATTCTCTTTATTCTGGCGTTTGTTTCAAAGAAGTAATATTAAGTCTCTGCTGCTTTACTCACCTTCAAACAACCCACTTCTTTCCATGAAAAACTGTTTGGAGATGTCAGGAACCTTGAGCTGACAACTGCTTTTATTAGAGTCATTAATGTAGAAGTCTCAGGGCGAACGAAGAAGACGAAGACGAACTCATCTTCAGTAGGATCTGCTCTGAGACTACCTTTACCTTTTCACCTAGCTATGTAGTTGATGCATGGTGTTGCTCCAATCAACTTCTTAATGTATTTCTGCTGTTGTTTTTCCCTCTTATGTTTACGTTTGCAGCCTTTTTCGGATTATCTCATCACGTAGTTGTGATCTTCCTGTCTTATGCTTGCTAATGGCCATGTGTGACACCAATAGCAAAGAATTGGTATGAACATTTTATCACCTGTCGCTTTGTATTCGTGAAGGTAAATGGCATAAAGTTGTTTGTAAACCCGCTGCTTAGTTAAATACACTATGTTAGGTCGCTGCTCAGGTATGCCAACAAGAAAATCGATATACAAATATGCACAGCCAATCCGCGCTCAAGGATTCACGCAAGATAACCGGCAGACACTGAGACAGAATAAATTACGCAAAGTCACGGTATCACGCAAGATGGCGGCAGACAGAATAAATTATGCATAAACCACTGTTGGTCCAGAACTCTAAAAAAAACGAAAAGTACTAAAACGCAACTAACACCAATCAGCGGTGTCCCTGCAATCGAAAAAGACTAAAACGCAGCGAACCAATCAACGGGGTCCCTTACGCATTCGCATCTACCTGCGTCTACCTATATATATATATATATATATATATATATATATATATATATATATATATATATATATATATATATATATATATATATATATATATATATATATATATATATATATATATATATATATGAGTGCGTTTTTATTCAAATCTACACACAAACACGAATATCAGCCAGAACGATAGACTAGAGAAGAGAAAGCTGCCAAGACTGATTCCTGCTTACATGCGTGCCGGGCAGACTTGCTTCCCTAAGTCGAGTCAAAATCTGGCTTCTATTAATCTTAGAGGGTTTATTCGTGTCATCAAACCTGAGATCGTATGTTCAGGTCAATCCTGCTGCCTGGAACTTCGCAGGAGCATAGTGGTTGTATCGGAGCTACATCCTTAGTCCCCCTCAGTCTTGGGTGGGCTAAAAAAATGATCATCAGCGAGTGTTGTTTGCATCAATTAAGAAGGACAGAACTGTTTTAAGAGATGAGTACACATTAGTACCATTTCCGTCAGCAAGTGTGAGCAATTAACTGTCTATGAAGACACATTGATTTAGCGTAGAGACAAAATTAACAGCACAGCTGATATTATTTTTCTGTAATTGATTAACAGCACAGCTGATATAATTTTGGTCCTATAATTGGAAGAAGGACTTGTTGTAATATATATATATATATATATATATATATATATATATATATATATATATATATATATATATATATATATATATATATATATATATTTCACTTAACAATTAAAACTTGACAAGTCGTTCAAATACAATTTCCTTATTTATTAAGTATATACACTATCTACTCTTGTGCTGAAGGGTGGATGTTGGAAGATGGAATGCAATGGATTTGTAAGTTTACATATGATTTATATATATATATATATATATATATATATATATATATATATATATATATATATATATATATATATATATATATATATATATATATACATATATATATATATACAGTAGAACTCCATTTATCCGAACCCCATGGGACCGAGCATCGTTCGGATAATCAAATGTTCGGATAATTGGATTACATAATGTATCGAGTACATGTACACATATTTCTAAAAATAATTAACCATCACAAGGAAAATACACTATAAAACATATTTACATACTTGTACTGTAATAATAATACCCACACTGTATTAGATCACTGTATCACCAAAATCTTTTATTACACTGCAGTGCATGTACTACTTGTATTAATTATTTTTGTTAAGAAAGAGAAATGTTTTCAAAATAACATTACAAACGATTCAAAACCAGGCGCAACTTACGTATATATGTACTTGCACAGATGTAGCCCACTATTTAAAATAATGAGGAATCCTCTTTTGCACCAAACTGGATAGTCTCCTTTTGGCTGCTAAGTCCCGCATTCTCTTCAACCGCAGAAGCTGTGTAGGACAGCTGTCATCTTCTTGCTCGTACCAAGCCATCGCTGTTTCTAGTGCTATAAAGGCCTCTTCAGGACTTGGTCGACGTTTTGGTTTTTCTTCATAATCTACAAGTACATCATGTACTTCTGAGGAGTCTTCATCATCGGTCACTACATGTATTTGGTTTTCTTCTTGCACAAAAGACAAAATTTCTTCGTCATTCAAAAACTGAAAACCAGAATCATTATCATCTTCTAGCCACATGTGTGCATCATCTTTGTCACAGTCCGAAAATCCGGGCATAGCTTGAATTAGTTCCACAACTTCATTTATACAATCATCATTTGTGTCCACTGCAGTAGTTTCGTTTCCTCCTTTTTTCCCAAGCAATCTACTCCAAGCCTTGTTGAGATTATCTTGTGACAGGGTGGTCCAAGCATCAGCTAACATATAGCAGCAGTCTTTGAGATTAAGCTTTTTGGAAAACGCCACCACACTTTCTTCATCTTCAGCCAACAATAAAAGACGCAGGACTTCCTTCTTGTACATCTTTTTAAGCTTTGCTATAACACCCTGATCCATTGTTTGAATCAGTGCTGTTACATTGGGAGGCAGAAAAATTACTTTAAAATTTGCATCAACTGCATTCAATGTATCCGTCTCTGGATGAGATGGTGCATTGTCCAGTAGAAGAATTACTTTTCCAGTTTTCTTTTCTTGTTCTCTCAACCTCTTCACATTTGGGATGAACTGATTTGTATACCAATCAAGAAATATTTCACTATTCATCCAAGCACTCTTCTGTGCTTTGTAACACAATGGGAGACATGTCACATTCTTTAAACAACGTGGTTTTTTGGCTTTGCCGATCATTAGCACCGGTAAACGATGACTTCCACTGGCATTCGCGGCTACCAAAATTGTTACTCTCTCTTTGCACTTTTTAAACCCAGGGGCAGCTGCTTCGCGCTGAGATGCAAGTGATTTTTGAGGCAATGATTTCCAGTATAAGCCAGTCTCATCGGCATTATACACATCATCGAGTGAATAACCTTCTTCTTCCAAAAAAGCCGAGAATGTTTCTTTAAAATTTTTAGCGGCAGTTGCATCGCTAGATAAAGATTCCCCTTGAATCTCCAATTCTCGTATGCCATGACGAGATTTAAAGTTTCTTAACCATCCTTGGCTAGCCTTAAAGTCAGGAGGACCGTCAAGTTGATTGTTGAACTGAAGTGCCTTTTCACACAACAGAGAACCAGAGATAGGTTCCCCTTTGCTTCTTCTTTGCACAAACCATATATACAAAGCCTCTTCCAATTTCACATCTTTCGCATTTCTCATGGTTTTACGTTTCTTCGACCCATTTTCACTATCAAATTTCGATGCAAAACTCCTTGTTACTTTTGATGTCAGAGACGGTAGCTTTCCCAACATTGAAAATCCTCGCAAGTGAAGACACAGTTTCACCTTGTCCTAGTCTCTTGATAATTTCTGTTTTCGTTTCAATTGACAAAACATTGCGGTTCCTTTTATATGCTTTAGGCCTACTGGAAGATGCCATATCGCACAGAGAAATACTTGTACACCAAAATTATTCTGCTGTAGTAGCAGACACAATTATTTTAAGTTGAACTGTCTGTTTAGCTAGTGTTCTACCTAGAACGCACACGTACACTGGGTTGGTAAACCAGATATTAACTGACTTTATGATCTAACTGACTTCCTGTACGTAAGCGACCGACCAAATTGTTCGCACACATTTGAAGTTTGCCGCATCAAAAGATTCAGAATTTTAGTCTAACGTGACTGTGGCATCTGATTTTTTTTTTTTTTTTCTGGAAAAAGTGTTCGGATAATTGGATGTTCGGATAATTGGGGTTCGGATAAATGGAGTTCTACTGTATATATATATATATATATATATATATATATATATATATATATATATATATATATATATATATATATATTTATTTATTTATTTATTTATTTATATATATATATTTATATATTTATTTACTTATATATATTAAAACAAGTCTTCCAATTATAGGAAAAAATTATATCAGCTGTGCTGTTAATCAATCATAGAAAATTTATCAGCTGGGCTGTTAATCTTGTCTCTCAGTACGCTAAATCACTTTTTCTTCATAGACAGCTAATTGCTCACACGTGCCGACGGAAATGATACTAATGTGTACTCATCTCTTAAAAACAGTTATGTCCTTCGTAATTTGATGCACACAACACCCGCTGATGATCGTTCCTTTAGCCCACCCAAGACTGAGGGGGACTAAGGATGTAGCTCCGATACAACCACTATGCTCCTGCGAAGTTCCAGGCAGCAGGATTGACCCGAACATACGACCTCAGGTTGGATGACACGAATAAATCTGTAACAAGGAAAAATAGCTGCTAATTTCTGTCATCAAGCCCACCTATTTCTAGTGTATATCAGATGAGCGTGTCTCAGGTGTCTGCATGTAGGATGAATGACAACATGGCTCAGTATGATTTAGCAATAGCGAGACATGACAGGTGTTTACTTGCAAAACATTCTTTCTGATAATTCAATACATGAATACATCCAATAGTGTGTACACCTAGGTATGATACAACCGTTTCCTTCCACCTATAATGTACCAGGCCATCTCTGATAAGTGCTATAATGGCTGGTAAAATATATCCTAACAATATTGTTGTAGTTATCTGAGTCCTAATAAGGACTGTTAGATTATATTCAGGTTGGAGTTATATGAGTCCTAAGAAGGACGATTCGGTTATATTCAGGTTGGTTTTCTTCTTCAGCAATCATACCAGGAAATACAATCACTATACCTAATTCCCTAAAATATAATCATTATACATGATACAGTCAGAATAAAACTAAAATCCTAAAGTGATATTAATTATATACAGGTGTAGGTTATTTTCAGGTGGGTTCCTTCTTCAACAGTCATACACAATCATTATAAATGATACTATAAAATACAATCATACATGATATAGTCATACTAAAACTCCTAAAAGCGATATTAGTTTCACACTTATTTATAGTAAGTTTACCTACCCTCTAAGATTAATACAAGCTAGATTTTGACCCGACTTAGCGAAGCAAGTCTGCCCGGCATGCAGGTAAGCAGAAATCAGTCTTGGCAGCTTTCTCTTCTCTAGTCTGTCGTTCTGGCTGATCTTCGTGTTTGTGTGTGTATTTGAATAAAACGCGCACATATATATATAGGTAGACGCAGGTAGATGCTACTGCGTAAGGAACCCTTTTGATTGGTCCGCGGCGTTTTAGTCTTTTTAAACCCACCCAGAAATGGGTTATCTTTTTAAAAAATTAACAGGAAAATAACTAACAAACTTGTTGACATAAAATTTGGCCACATGTTACAAGAGGTATTATATTTTATGATGAACAAAGTTTACTTTATAAATTTTAATGTTTTATGTGAAAATAATTAATTAACATGAAGTGATGAAAAAAAAAGAAAGGAAAACCCCCAGTGCACCTGGGAATGAATTTCACTCACATAAAAGGTGCAAAGAATGCCAAACCAGCAGATGATGTGCATAACATCCCTACCTATGGCGTGAACCACCCAAAAATGTCTACCCCAATGAGTTTTGTAGATATGGCTCTTGCAATATGACCCTTTTAAATAGCACAAATTTATAACTTTGTATAGCAATATCTCTGTTTCTATACCATGTAAGAAAAAAGTGGAGGTTCATGCCATAAAGGATAACATGGGCTATAAGTGTGCAAAATTTGAAGGCTATAGCTTTAAAATTGTAGAATATATCACCGGAACTGTGAATCGCAAGCCCTGTTTTCGTTAAAGTTTAGTTTTTAAAATGTTAAAACACTTATCTGATTCTCTTTGAACATTGATAACTCATAAACTATTACAGATAAACACATAATTCAAAAAGAATATCAAAGTAAAAAGGCTTATAAATATTTAAAACACAATTATTATATGAAAATCAAAAATAACCTTTTTTGTCTTTTTCTGGGTGTATATGCCCCCTTAATTGCAGGGCACGCTTGTGATTGGTTTGTTGCGTTTTAGTACTTTTCGTTTTACCGAGTTCCGAACTAACAGTGTTTTATGCCTAATTTATTCTGTCTGCCGCCATCTTGCGTGACCGTGACTTCGTGTAATTTATTCTGTCTCAGTCTGCCAGCCATCTTGCGCGACTCCTTGAACGTGGATTGGCTGTGCATATTTGTATATCGACATAGTGTATATAACAAAGCAGTGGGTTTACACACAACTTTACGACATGCGTCAGTCTTGGTATGTTTTACCTGTTTTTTTGTCCACTGTACTATCTTATCTGAGCATTGGAAGAATATTGGAAATCGGAAAAAAGAATTGAGGGTCTCGAGATGTGGATATAAAGAAGAATGGGGTATATATGGGAAAAAGAAAAAAACAAAACAAAAAGGGAATCTAACGTAAGTAAACATATAGTTTTAAAGGAAACTAGAAGTTAACAATCTAAAGTTAGCAAACAGCTTTACAGCTAAACAGAAGTGCAAAGTTCTTATATTAATAAGCTAATAGACTTACGTGAAGCTGGAAGCAGACAATCTAAAATGCATTAGCAATCAGCCTTACAGGGAACAGAAAGTAAAGATTTTAACCCAAAGTAGCGGATAAGAAGTAGATAATCTAAAGTAAGCAAACAACTTGGCATTTAAGCAAAAGTGAAAAGTTCTTTGATAAATAAACAAACAGTTTTACAGGAAATACAGTTTTTTTTAAAGGAAAAAATCTTCGTCAGCGTTATAAAATCACACACACAAACAAAAATAAAACAACAAACAATAAATGATATGGAAAAAGGAAACACTAAAATAAACGAAACAGAAAAAGTAGAAAATGCTTTAAAAGACCTCACTTATTATAAGCCATAGTTACAGAGCTTATCTTTTTCTGTTTCTGGCACTTTTTAGCTTTTACTCACGCGCTAAAACGGATGCCAACTTTTTTCCACAGGAGATATTTTAAAACATGCAGTGAACACAGATATGTATAAGAAAATTTCCCGAAGAATCTTTCCCTATCTTAAGTCCCCGAGGATTTCCAGCTTGCTTTTCCCCCCAAGGTTGTTTGTTTGAGGTTTCTTATCTTACTCTTTGGACAGTGCTCCCTCCAGATGTTCCCAAACCATTTTCTCACTGACAGGTAGAAACTTGATGACACATCATTTCCTGATCGGAAGTGCGTGAGATCATCATCCTGAAAATCAATTGGAAAAATCTCCATCTATAAGAAAATATTTCATACATGAAATAATTGTACGTTTTCTCAAGATTAGACTGCAGATTTGTTAGTTTTAAACACGACAATCAAGTTTGTTTGATCTTTAGTCAAATTCAGACATCAGAGAATAATTAAAATTAAAATTGGCTTACCAAGCGGCTCTTAAGAGAGTGATGCACACCATTGTTCATTCATTGTGTTTGACCTTTTGGGTCAAAGGTAATACAGTTCTGGGCTATATGCGATGCGCAGTGGAGAGCGCGAAATTAGACTTCCGTCTTGTTGAGTTGTGAAGTCCTGGCTTCTGAGGACGTGTATGTCCATTGTAGTTTCGGGGAGAAAAATCTTCGAAGTGACTGCGTTGTCAGTTTTCCCCATTGATTCTCTGTGCGTCAGGAAGGACGACAGTGTTGTTATTATGTTCTGAGGATTCGTTGCAAGGTAACACCGACCTTTTTCATTACTATGCTTTCGGTGGCAGAATTTGTTAAAGAAGTACCTTCTGTGAGGACAGCTCACCGATCCTGTATGCAGAACTTATACATTGTGCTCAAGATAGCTATGTAAGACTATTTGTCTTTAAACGAACAGAAGTCCAGTGACGAAGAGATATATATGTATATGCTGGTAGATTTATATAAACTTGATAGCAGAGTTTATGCAACCTGCTGATGAAGAGTACACAACTGACGTCATATTTAGGCCGGTGGAATGGCCACTATTCTACAGCATAAAAAGAAGTAACTGGCGTGTTATGCCAAGTTGAACGACGGCCCTAGTAATAGGATTACTTGAGTGAAGGGCTCGTCTTTTGTATGACGGAGTTATTAAGGTATCTGACGCGTTCAGTCAGAGATACCAAAAGCGGCATTATGAACAGTACATGAAAAGAACATAACACTATTGACATGCATACATATATGAATGTTCACCAGCCAGAATGACTGATATGTACCAAGCGATTTCCATTGACATGATATACATGAACTTGTTTACATTGACTGTTCCTGTGTGATTCTACATGTTAGTCCTGTCAATAAATGTATGAACCATCACAAGTAGTTCCAACCTTCATTGACTGTAGTACGAGTGTGACTGGGTGTTTGTACAACTACATATGAGCCTAAACACCGTTGCGTCTCTGCACACCCCTGTCTCTTCATCAACATCTGCAACACGCAGAAACCAACCAGCTAAGGAGCAAGAAAAATCAAGCAACAGTAGTCCCATAGCAAATACTGCCATAGGGGAGTTAAATGTTAGAGACTTCACTAAACCATGTGTCGTGGTTGAGTAAAGTGTAGATTATTTGTCGAGTTGGACAATAGTAGTGAAATCGACAAGGGATAGTGGACTGACAGAGTTATAGATTACACACACAGAAAGGTGTAAATAGGAGATGGACTTGAGACAACCTGGAAGAAGATTTATCAAAATGATCTCTCTCTCCAAGGCTCAACTCACTTTTACTGTCTAAGCACCTCCTGCTCTCACTCTTTTCTCTTATCAAAACATAGAGATTATAGTAAAGAGCTAAAACAAGTTAATTATGGATGTAAGGGTCGTAAACAGCGCATTAATAAATGTGTAAACTTTATTAAAGAAGAAAAGCATGAACATAATGCATCTCATCATACACAGCATAAAATTCATCAATAATCACCAATAATCAAAATAATCATCAATAACCACAAATATACAAATACACCAACGAACACACACAGACCACCGATCATAAAACCTGTAGAACACAGAGAAATAAATAAACTGAGTGTCAGTCCGTCCGCTTCCGTGGGACCAAATGTAATAGTTCCAGAAAAGTGTCTTACATGTAGATCCTTCAAGGCGAGGGAATAATCCTACAAAACTTTCCTTGTTGGTACTATCATTGGTAACCTCTAATTGCGCGAGGGTGACCTCTAATTGCGTGAGGGGCTGGAAGACGCTGTTTATCTTCTGCTGACCAAATAAACAGACTGAGCGACAGCCTGTCCGCTTTCGTGGGACCAAAGGTGCTAGCTCCAGAAAAGTGTCTTACATGTAGATCCTTCAAGGTGAGGGAATAAGCCTACAAAACTTTCCTTGTTGGTGCTTGTAGCAAAGTTGATTTTGCTGGGGAGGTTATGATGGTATCCTAAAAGAATGAAAAGGTGTCTGCTTAACCGTGTGAGGTCAAGCACATGTAGGCCTCTGACTCTATAAATGATGATGATGAATTATGTGCAGAGAACCTAACGCTACCTCCCTAGGTCTCACACGGTCACTCTTCTGGCTCTAGTGTATGGTGTACCTAGTGTCTAGGGGAGAAGTGAAATGATGGTACACAACAGTCAAACACTTTAAATTTCTATAAAGAAGATAATAAAACTAGCAGTTAAGTTTTTCTTTGAACAAATCTTTACAATTTATTTTACCTGTCCATTCATAGCTTGTGGACAGGTCTTTGAAAATAAGGACAAGATAGTTTACAGAAAAGAACAATTAAAATTTTGGGACAATTTGCCCAATAACTAAAAAGTTATTATGTATTTATATATGTCTTTCCTGTAGGAAATATTAAAAGAGTTCACTTATTCAACTAAAGGGAGAGTCACTGTATATGAGGGCTGTAGTTCATCCTACCCCCATAAACGTCTTGTGTATTGTTTTGAAAACACAAGAAACTGTCAGAGATGCCCCAGATGTCTAACTCATCACCTGGGAGTCCTTGTTGTAAGATATTTCAATGTGTAGTTGCAGAAAGTTCAATTTCACCACTCGCCAAAGCTCCTACTGGTCTTAGACAGCATATAAGTCTGGTTGGAGACTGGTTGGCGTTTATTAGTACTCAGCAGGTTTCCTGTCACCAGCCGGCAACAGGAACATAGACCCTCACAATCAAGAAATATATAAACAAATGACGCTGACTTTGTGAAGAAATGGCCTCAGCTTCCTCCGAACTGCACAGACTGTGAATTTATTCTTTATTTAAGTTTAGAATTAACACAGCTGTTTTTCAGCGTATCTGAATACAATTTCTAGTTCAAGTGGCAATGAATAGTCAAAGCCTTTTGCTAATATTTACTTGCACTGGCCAATCGAAAACGTTCGACTACTTGAATTCAAATGCAGTTTGAATGAAAAACCAAAATAATTTCGAATAATTTCTGCGTCTGGTGGTCGATTGGCCAGTCTGCTTTAGTCATGCCCGATACAAAAAGATATTACGTTTAGGATTACATGTTTCCTACCGCTCCCCTTTTCAGTCATACCCTTTTTACCCAAGCGAATTTGAATGTACCTCCCTGCCTCTTTTCCAAGCTCGCGTCCCCCTAACGTTACAAAAAAACATAAGCAGGAACGCCAGTCTGTCTGGTCGAGTGTCCTTAGATATTAGTATTTCTTCAATAACTTATCTAATTCTGGGACTATCATATTATTTAAAGTACATTCTTACTCAGCTAACTCTACGTCATACTCTCATATAATTTTTATGGGGAACTTCATAATGGTTTAAAATTTCCAATTTATGTCATCGTCAATCGTCAAATAAAATTTTACACAAGTCCGCCATCTTTCCTCTCCCTCATCTCGCCAACATGTATTTTTCAAATAACTAACTTGTTTTAGTTACGTCAGAAATGCTACCACTAGGAGGAAATAAAATTGTCTGCGTGGTTATGCCTGGGCTGGCTTTTCCGCAGTGTGTGTATATGCGTTGCAGACTGTGTCAGCGAAGCGGGGTGTAGACGGGGCGGGTTAAGAATTTGCGTTACTAATTAGTATTGTATCGTGTAATACTACCAAACAATGTAAGGATTACTACTAAACTTTTGCGTTACAGTTGACAGAAAGCGTTACTTCAGATAGTTATTTTGCGGCACGCTTCCGCCAATAGTTAATTATAAGGCTAGACTACAAAGGATATGCAGTAGATTGGGCAAAAGTTAAATATTAGTAGTGTTTCTCGAAAACGAAACTAAAAGCGTGTCAGACTATTACCGTGAAATCGTTCTATAGGCTTAGCACTGTGCAAAAAGCAGCGCTGCTGGCGTCGAAGATGCCAACCGTCAGACACACGCGGGCTAATGTATTTATTATCGTTTTATGCCGAAATCTTACTGAATTGAGCGTTTATTCTCGCAGATTTTGCTACACACCTCCCATCCTAAAACATGCATTCATTTGCAGGTTATAATATGCGAGATACCTTAGCTCCATGAAGGTCTGCTTAAAAAGTCTGCGACAACGTTCAAAGGGCCGGGAATGTATTCTATCAGAAATGAGTATGGTTGCAACTAGAGAGACCATCTCAATAATCTGGAATTTTCATGCTTGGCCTGTGACAAGAACACGAGGGGTGAATGATCCGTTTGGACCACAAATGTCCTGCCATATAAATAAATCTGGAATTTCTTTATAGACGATATTAAAGCGAGACATTCTTTTTCACTGGTTGAGTAATTTGTTCCGCCTTGTTCAACTTGCGGCTAGCATAAGCGACTGGGTTCAATTCCCCATCTTGTGAGGAAGACCTTTGCAATAATGTAGCGCCCAGGCCCACATTGCTTGCGTCACTTCTCACAATAAGTTCTTTAGTCAAGTCAGGCAATTGCAACACTGGCCTGCTTGTAAGCTTCTCTTTTAACTCCTGGTAAGCCAATTCACACTGTGCTGTCCAAATTATAGTATCAGGTTGACCATTGCGAGTTAAATCCGTCAGAGGAGCACATATAGAGTTAAAATGTTAGATATACTTTTGGTAGAAACCACACAAAGACACGAAAGATCGCACATCGTTTTTTGTTTGTGGTCTAGGTGCTCTTTTTAATTTTTCCAGATTCTTGGGATCAGGAGTCATGCTACCCTGATGTACTGTATGTCCCAAGAATTCCAACTCTTTACAACCAGTACAGCATTTTGTTGGCCTAGCGGTTAAGTTAGCCTCTCTGAGTCTATCAAACAGCATATTCAAAGAGGTATCGTGTTCCTCAAATGTTTCCGTAGCAATGAGGATATGATTCATAAAATTCGAAATACATGGATTTTTCAGGGGATCCAGCAATTTTCGCATCATCCTAGAAAACACACTCGGGGCATTTTTCAAACCAAAGGGTAACATGTTGAACTCATAATGACCTTCCGAGGTGCTAAAGGCTAAATAAGGTCGAACCTCAGGCTTTACTGGAATCTGGTAATAGCCTTTGCTAAGATCCACCTTAGAAAAATATTTTGCTTTGTTCAGCCTGGCAAAAAGTTGAGTAGTATCAGGTAATGGATCTACCTGACCTTCTGTGACAGCATTCAGTTTTCTGTAATCTATGCACAGTCTATGTTTTCCTGATGGTTTCCGCAACAAAACCACACAGGAACTATAAGGAGACTCACTGTGAGAAATAATCCCTTCTTTTAACAAATAATCAATCTCCTCTTTCAAAGCTTTTTCCTTAGCGAACGGAATAGAATAAGGCCTCATACAGATGGGTGCTGGGTCTAGTAGTTTCATATCATATGACAACAAATTTGTGTGCCCCGGTTTATCAGTTAACACATCTGTATGTTTCTCAAGGACCTGTTGAACCTTCTCCTTCTGTCCTTTTGTCAGGTGATTACTGATTTTCACCTGTGCAAACGTTTCACTGGTTTTCAGTGGATATTCAACCGAGGAGAGAGGTTCATTCTTCATCTCGGTTGCGATAGACAAGGCCATTAAATGTGTTCCCTCCTGGATTTGTCTGTCCAGATATTTCTTCAAAAGGTTCACATGATAGACTTTCTCCTTTCCCTTTTTGTCTATCTTATAATTTGTTCTGGATACCTTTTCCAAAACTGTATATGGCCCTTGCCATCCGATCTGAAGTTTATTGTTGCTGCCTGGCAATAGAAGAAGTACCTTCTCCCCTACAGCAAGTTCTCTATCCTTCGCTTTTTTATTATAATAAGCAGCATGCTTTTTCCTGGCTTGTCTCAAATTTTCATTTGCCAGTTTCCAACTAGTTTTTAAACGAGTAGTCAGTTCGTTCACATATTGGTATGATGAGGTAACAGTCTCCTGTGCCTTCTCATCTGTCCAGGTCCTTAGCAAAGTTACATATGGACTTTTAATTTTTCTGACATAGTATTCATGGCACCTGTCAGGTATTTTACATTGGAAGCTCTGTTTTGCGGACGTTTCTTTCTTGTGTCACCACACAAGAATCTACCACTACCAATTTGTTTCCTGGAGTTGTCTCCCCTCAGGTTCAAATTCAAATTGAGATAACTTCGCTCTCTTTTTTCGTCCTCCAGTTTACATAAGTCCAACCGAGGGATCGTCGGCTTATTCTGGGGTCTAACAGTTCTTTGTACTCGCTGCATAGTGGCCATAGTAAAACATTCGAGCGAAGACTGTCTGTGAAACGGGGGTTCCCATTCCCCTCTGTCCACTTTATTATAATTATTTTTCTTGCCAGGCCTAAGTTTGCCCCGTGGCGTGTCTAGGTCCTGATTCCTTTTCCCACGTGTGGGTGTTCCCTCTTTATTTTCTAGTCCCGGTTTGCCATAATGCTTCTCTTGCATTTGGTTATTTTTTTTCCACTCTGGAATTTTTCTCGCTGCACTGTTCGCAGTCCTCGACAAATTTTCTTATGTCATCAACTTCTCCGGTCCAGAAATATCCAACAGATGTTCTTTGGCATGTGGTACCCATTTTCTGGTGTTCACCATCTAGAACATGTGTTTGTCTCATAATTCGTGCCCTATATTTCGATGGCACTACTACCTGTCCACACCCGGATAATCATGCTTTATCCGCCCTGCAAAGCAGTCCATCATCCAAATAGAAGTGTCCTTTCCTTGGAGGGGTATGGAGTTTTTGGAGTTTTTCAAAACACGGCTTCAGTGACCTATCTTCAGCCTGTGCCTTTCTCCACTGTTTACGAGACATTGTTTTTGGTGGTTCCTCCTCTTTTTTAGGAGTCGACCTGACCTGAAGCGTGGCCATTACTACAGGTCTCCTTCCACAATTTTCAGTGTTATGGTTGTCCATCCGACAATTTTTACAATACCTCTTTCCTTGGTTAAAAGGTTTTCTTTCATCATTCCTTCTATCATTGAATTGTGAAGGTCTATTCTTAAACTCTTTTCGAGGCCTATCAAAATTCTGCCTATTTCTGTTATCGAATTTATTATGGGTTTGAGGAGCCTTACTCTGATCTATTTGTTTCTTCTTTGTGCCAGCTACCTCTGCCTGGGCTGCCTGATACCTCTCAGCGACGTTTATTATCTCACCCAGCCTCTCCGCACCCTGTTCCATGAGAAACTTTCTCATGTCTGGAGCCATGGACTCTCTCATCTGTTCAATGAGTATCATCTCTTTGAGATCTTGGGTTTTCCCCAAAGTAGCCCATTTCTCCATATACGTATCCAACCGGGCGGAGAACTGGTGATAGGTCTCACCCGACAGTAGCCTGGCATTCCTAAATTTCTTTCTATAAAACTCTCCGTTCTTTTCGTATCTTAACAGAAGAGCTTGCTTCAACATGTCATAGTTGTCTTGGTCATCCCTGCTCATTTTGGAAAACACTTCATAAGCTGTTCCCCGAAGTCCCTGAGACAACTTTACCCCCCATCTTTCTCTTTCTAACCCATAAGTAGTAGCTAAAAGTTCAAACCTGCTTAAATACCCTTCTATGTCATCGTCTTTCTCAACAAAATGGTCTACATGAAAACCCATAGCTGAGGTTGAGGCTCCCTGACTAGTAGTGGCATCTGAGGCAAAGGGGCTGGCACCATTTTCAGGAGCATGGCCTTGAAATTCTAACTCCCTTAGTCGTATCTCATGCTCCCTCTGTAATCTCGTCTCCTCCTTTGCTGCTTCCCTTTCGGCAGTCGATCTCTTTTCTTCTGCCTCCCTTTTGCAGTCAGTCTTTTTTCTTCTGCCTCCCTTTCGGCAGTCAATCTTTTTTTCTTCTGCCTCTATCTGTAACTTCTTAGTCTCAGCCTCCAATGCCCTAGCCTCCTTGTCAGTCTCAATCTGCAGCCTCTTAATTTCTTTTTCAGCCTCCAACTTTCTTTCTGCTTCTTTCTCTAATCTTTTATCTTCCCGGGCAATAAATTTATCCACCTCTGAAGTTACATATTGAACCAACTCTGGTCCATCCATGCCCATCTCTTTAGCAGTCTGTACAGCCGCAGAGCGAAACTTGGCCAGATCTGCCATTCTGATAACTATAAAATGTTCTAACTAAATCTTTAACTAATTATAACTTTATTTAATTAAATCTTGGCTCTGACACTTTCTTCACTTCCCAAATCTTGGGTAATATTATATGGGGATTCCCTGGGAAAATTAGACTCTTGTTAAAGCTAAACCCCAGACCCCGATGTATGTAGTACTATGAGAAATTCAGATGCCCGGACAAGCCCACCAATTTATGTAGCAAAGTTGATTTTGCTGGGGAGATTATGATGGTATCCTAAAAGAATGAAAAGGTGTCTGCTTAACCGTGTGAGGTCAAGCACATGTAGGCCTCTGACTCTATAAATGATGATGATGAATTATGTGCAGAGAACCTAACGCTACCTCCCTAGGTCTCACACGGTCACTCTTCTGGCTCTAGTGTATGGTGTATGGTGTACCTAGTGTCTAGGGGAGAAGTGAAATGATGGTACACAACAGTCAAACACTTTAAGTTTCTATAAAGAAGATAATAAAACTAGCAGTTAAGTTTTTCTTCGAAAACAAATCTTTAGAATTTATTTTTGCCTGTCCATTCATAGCTTGTGGACAGGTCTTTGAAAATAAGGACAAGATAGTTTACAGAAAAGAACAATTAAAATTTTGGGACAATTTGCCCAATAACTAAAAAGTTATTATGTATTTATATATGTCTTTCCTGTAGGAAATATTAAAAGAGTTCACTTATTCATCTAAAGGGAGAGTCACTGTATATGACGGCTGTAGTTCATCCTACCCCCATAAACATCCTGTGTATTGTTTTGAAAACACAAGAAACTGTCAGAGATGCCCCAGATGTCTAACTCATCACCTGGGAGTCCTTGTTGTAAGATATTTCAATGTGTAGTTGCAGAAAGTTCAATTTCACCACTCGCCAAAGCTCCTACTGGTCTTCGACAGCATATAAGTCTGGTTGGAGACTGGTTGGCGTTTATTAGTACTCAGCAGGTTTCCTGTCACCAGCCGGCAACAGGAACATAGACCCTCACAATCAAGAAATATATAAACAAATGACGCTGACTTTGTGAAGAAATGGCCTCAGCTTCCTCCGAACTGCACAGACTGTGAATTTATTCTTTATTTAAGTTTAGAATTAACACAGCTGTTTTTCAGCGTATCTGAATACAATTTCTAGTTCAAGTGGCAATGAATAGTCAAAGCCTTTTGCTAATATTTACTTGCACTGGCCAATCGAAAACGTTCGACTACTTGAATTCAAATGCAGTTTGAATGAAAAACCAAAATAATTTCGAATAATTTCTGCGTCTGGTGGTCGATTGGCCAGTCTGCTTTAGTCATGCCCAATACAAAAAGATATTACGTTTAGGATTACATGTTTCCTACCGCTCCCCTTTTCAGTCATACCCTTTTTACCCAAGCGAATTTGAATGTACCTCCCTGCCTCTTTTCCAAGCTCGCGTCCCCCTAACGTTACAAAAAAACATAAGCAGGAACGCCAGTCTGTCTGGTCGAGTGTCCTTAGATATTAGTATTTCTTCAATAACTTATCTAATTCTGGGACTATCATATTATTTAAAGTACATTCTTACTCAGCTAACTCTACGTCATACTCTCATATAATTTTTATGGGGAACTTCATAATGGTTTAAAATTTCCAGTTTATGTCATCGTCAATCGTCAAATAAAATTTTACACAAGTCCGCCATCTTTCCTCTCCCTCATCTCGCCAACATGTATTTTTCAAATAACTAACTTGTTTTAGTTACGTCAGAAATGCTACCACTAGGAGGAAATAAAATTGTCTGCGTGGTTATGCCTGGGCTGGCTTTTCCGCAGTGTGTGTATATGCGTTGCAGACTGTGTCAGCGAAGCGGGGTGTAGACGGGGAGGCGTAAGAATTTGCGTTACTAATTAGTATTGTATCGTGTAATACTACCAAACAATGTAAGGATTACTACTAAACTTTTGCGTTACAGTTGACAGAAAGCGTTACTTCAGATAGTTATTTTGCGGCACGCTTCCGCCAATAGTTAATTATAAGGCTAGACTACAAAGGATATGCAGTAGATTGGGCAAAAGTTAAATATTAGTAGTGTTTCTCGAAAACGAAACTAAAAGCATGTCAGACTATTACCGTGAAATCGTTCTATAGGCTTAGCACTGTGCAAAAAGCAGCGCTGCTGGCGTCGAAGATGCCAACCGTCAGACACACGCGGGCTAATGTATTTATTATCGTTTTATGCCTAAATCTTACTGAATTGAGCGTTTATTCTCGCAGATTTTGCTACACACCTCCCATCCTAAAACATGCATTCATTTGCAGGTTATAATATGCGAGATAACTTAGCTCCATGAAGTCTTACTCGTTTTTCTGATCTTCATCATAAGGATGTCTGCTCAAAAAGTCTGCGCCAACGTTCAAAGGGCCGGGAATGTATTCTATCAGAAATGAGTATGGTTGCAACTAGAGAGACCATCTCAATAATCTGGAATTTTCATGCTTGGCCTGTGACAAGAACACGAGGGGTGAATGATCCGTTTGGACCACAAATGTCCTGCCATATAAATAAATCTGGAATTTCTTTATAGACGATATTAAAGCGAGACATTCTTTTTCACTGGTTGAGTAATTTGTTCCGCCTTGTTCAACTTGCGGCTAGCATAAGCGACTGGGTTCAATTCCCCATCTTGTGAGGAAGACCTTTGCAATAATGTAGCGCCCAGGCCCACATTGCTTGCGTCACTTCTCACAATAAGTTCTTTAGTCAAGTCAGGCAATTGCAACACTGGCCTGCTTGTAAGCTTCTCTTTTAACTCCTGGTAAGCCAATTCACACTGTGCTGTCCAAATTATAGTATCAGGTTGACCTTTGCGAGTTAAATCCGTCAGAGGAGCACATATAGAGTTAAAATGTTAGATATACTTTTGGTAGAAACCACACAAAGACACGAAAGATCGCACATCGTTTTTTGTTTGTGGTCTAGGTGCTCTTTTTAATTTTTCCAGATTCTTGGGATCAGGAGTCATGCTACCCTGATGTACTGTATGTCCCAAGAATTCCAACTCTTTACAACCAATACAGCATTTTGTTGGCCTAGCGGTTAAGTTAGCCTCTCTGAGTCTATCAAACAGCATATTCAAAGAGGTATCGTGTTCCTCAAATGTTTCCGTAGCAATGAGGATATGATTCATAAAATTCGAAATACATGGATTTTTCAGGGGATCCAGCAATTTTCGCATCATCCTAGAAAACACACTCGGGGCATTTTTCAAACCAAAGGGTAACATGTTGAACTCATAATGACCTTCCGAGGTGCTAAAGGCTAAATAAGGTCGAACCTCAGGCTTTACTGGAATCTGGTAATAGCCTTTGCTAAGATCCACCTTAGAAAAATATTTTGCTTTGTTCAGCCTGGCAAAAAGTTGAGTAGTATCAGGTAATGGATCTACCTGACCTTCTGTGACAGCATTCAGTTTTCTGTAATCTATGCACAGTCTATGTTTTCCTGATGGTTTCCGCAACAAAACCACACAGGAACTATAAGGAGACTCACTGTGAGAAATAATCCCTTCTTTTAACAAATAATCAATCTCCTCTTTCAAAGCTTTTTCCTTAGCGAACGGAATAGAATAAGGCCTCATACAGATGGGTGCTGGGTCTAGTAGTTTCATATCATATGACAACAAATTTGTGTGCCCCGGTTTATCAGTTAACACATCTGTATGTTTCTCAAGGACCTGTTGAACCTTCTCCTTCTGTCCTTTTGTCAGGTGATTACTGATTTTCACCTGTGCAAACGTTTCACTGGTTTTCAGTGGATATTCAACCGAGGAGAGAGGTTCATTCTTCATCTCGGTTGCGATAGACAAGGCCATTAAATGTGTTCCCTCCTGGATTTGTCTGTCCAGATATTTCTTCAAAAGGTTCACATGATAGACTTTCTCCTTTCCCTTTTTGTCTATCTTATAATTTGTTCTGGATACCTTTTCCAAAACTGTATATGGCCCTTGCCATCCGATCTGAAGTTTATTGTTGCTGCCTGGCAATAGAAGAAGTACCTTCTCCCCTACAGCAAGTTCTCTATCCTTCGCTTTTTTATTATAATAAGCAGCATGCTTTTTCCTGGCTTGTCTCAAATTTTCATTTGCCAGTTTCCAACTAGTTTTTAAACGAGTAGTCAGTTCGTTCACATATTGGTATGATGAGGTAACAGTCTCCTGTGCCTTCTCATCTGTCCAGGTCCTTAGCAAAGTTACATATGGACTTTTAATTTTTCTGACATAGTATTCATGGCACCTGTCAGGTATTTTACATTGGAAGCTCTGTTTTGCGGACGTTTCTTTCTTGTGTCACCACACAAGAATCTACCACTACCAATTTGTTTCCTGGAGTTGTCTCCCCTCAGGTTCAAATTCAAATTTAGAGAACTTCGCTCTCTTTTTTCGTCCTCCAGTTTACATAAGTCCAACCGAGGGATCGTCGGCTTATTCTGGGGTCTAACAGTTCTTTGTACTCGCTGCATAGTGGCCATAGTAAAACATTCGAGCGAAGACTGTCTGTGAAACGGGGGTTCCCATTCCCCTCTGTCCACTTTATTATAATTATTTTTCTTGCCAGGCCTAAGTTTGCCCCGTGGCGTGTCTAGGTCCTGATTCCTTTTCCCACGTGTGGGTGTTCCCTCTTTATTTTCTAGTCCCGGTTTGCCATAATGCTTCTCTTGCATTTGGTTATTTTTTTCCACTCTGGAATTTTTCTCGCTGCACTGTTCGCAGTCCTCGACAAATTTTCTTATGTCATCAACTTCTCCGGTCCAGAAATATCCAACAGATGTTCTTTGGCATGTGGTACCCATTTTCTGGTGTTCACCATCTAGAACATGTGTTTGTCTCATAATTCGTGCCCTATATTTCGATGGCACTACTACCTGTCCACACCCGGATAATCATGCTTTATCCGCCCTGCAAAGCAGTCCATCATCCAAATAGAAGTGTCCTTTCCTTGGAGGGGTATGGAGTTTTTGGAGTTTTTCAAAACACGGCTTCAGTGACCTATCTTCAGCCTGTGCCTTTCTCCACTGTTTACGAGACATTGTTTTTGGTGGTTCCTCCTCTTTTTTAGGAGTCGACCTGACCTGAAGCGTGGCCATTACTACAGGTCTCCTTCCACAATTTTCAGTGTTATGGTTGTCCATCCGACAATTTTTACAATACCTCTTTCCTTGGTTAAAAGGTTTTCTTTCATCATTCCTTCTATCATTGAATTGTGAAGGTCTATTCTTAAACTCTTTTCGAGGCCTATCAAAATTCTGCCTATTTCTGTTATCGAATTTATTATGGGTTTGAGGAGCCTTACTCTGATCTATTTGTTTCTTCTTTGTGCCAGCTACCTCTGCCTGGGCTGCCTGATACCTCTCAGCGACGTTTATTATCTCACCCAGCCTCTCCGCACCCTGTTCCATGAGAAACTTTCTCATGTCTGGAGCCATGGACTCTCTCATCTGTTCAATGAGTATCATCTCTTTGAGATCTTGGGTTTTCCCCAAAGTAGCCCATTTCTCCATATACGTATCCAACCGGGCGGAGAACTGGTGATAGGTCTCACCCGACAGTAGCCTGGCATTCCTAAATTTCTTTCTATAAAACTCTCCGTTCTTTTCGTATCTTAACAGAAGAGCTTGCTTCAACATGTCATAGTTGTCTTGGTCATCCCTGCTCATTTTGGAAAACACTTCATAAGCTGTTCCCCGAAGTCCCTGAGACAACTTTACCCCCCATCTTTCTCTTTCTAACCCATAAGTAGTAGCTAAAAGTTCAAACCTGCTTAAATACCCTTCTATGTCATCGTCTTTCTCAACAAAATGGTCTACATGAAAACCCATAGCTGAGGTTGAGGCTCCCTGACTAGTAGTGGCATCTGAGGCAAAGGGGCTGGCACCATTTTCAGGAGCATGGCCTTGAAATTCTAACTCCCTTAGTCGTATCTCATGCTCCCTCTGTAATCTCGTCTCCTCCTTTGCTGCTTCCCTTTCGGCAGTCGATCTCTTTTCTTCTGCCTCCCTTTTGCAGTCAGTCTTTTTTCTTCTGCCTCCCTTTCGGCAGTCAATCTTTTTTTCTTCTGCCTCTATCTGTAACTTCTTAGTCTCAGCCTCCAATGCCCTAGCCTCCTTGTCAGTCTCAATCTGCAGCCTCTTAATTTCTTTTTCAGCCTCCAACTTTCTTTCTGCTTCTTTCTCTAATCTTTTATCTTCCCGGGCAATAAATTTATCCACCTCTGAAGTTACATATTGAACCAACTCTGGTCCATCCATGCCCATCTCTTTAGCAGTCTGTACAGCCGCAGAGCGAAACTTGGCCAGATCTGCCATTCTGATAACTATAAAATGTTCTAACTAAATCTTTAACTAATTATAACTTTATTTAATTAAATCTTGGCTCTGACACTTTCTTCACTTCCCAAATCTTGGGTAATATTATATGGGGATTCCCTGGGAAAATTAGACTCTTGTTAAAGCTAAACCCCAGACCCCGATGTATGTAGTACTATGAGAAATTCAGATGCCCGGACAAGCCCACCAATTTATGTAGCAAAGTTGATTTTGCTGGGGAGATTATGATGGTATCCTAAAAGAATGAAAAGGTGTCTGCTTAACCGTGTGAGGTCAAGCACATGTAGGCCTCTGACTCTATAAATGATGATGATGAATTATGTGCAGAGAACCTAACGCTACCTCCCTAGGTCTCACACGGTCACTCTTCTGGCTCTAGTGTATGGTGTATGGTGTACCTAGTGTCTAGGGGAGAAGTGAAATGATGGTACACAACAGTCAAACACTTTAAGTTTCTATAAAGAAGATAATAAAACTAGCAGTTAAGTTTTTCTTCGAACAAATCTTTAGAATTTATTTTTGCCTGTCCATTCATAGCTTGTGGACAGGTCTTTGAAAATAAGGACAAGATAGTTTACAGAAAAGAACAATTAAAATTTTGGGACAATTTGCCCAATAACTAAAAAGTTATTATGTATTTATATATGTCTTTCCTGTAGGAAATATTAAAAGAGTTCACTTATTCATCTAAAGGGAGAGTCACTGTATATGACGGCTGTAGTTCATCCTACCCCCATAAACATCCTGTGTATTGTTTTGAAAACACAAGAAACTGTCAGAGATGCCCCAGATGTCTAACTCATCACCTGGGAGTCCTTGTTGTAAGATATTTCAATGTGTAGTTGCAGAAAGTTCAATTTCACCACTCGCCAAAGCTCCTACTGGTCTTCGACAGCATATAAGTCTGGTTGGAGACTGGTTGGCGTTTATTAGTACTCAGCAGGTTTCCTGTCACCAGCCGGCAACAGGAACATAGACCCTCACAATCAAGAAATATATAAACAAATGACGCTGACTTTGTGAAGAAATGGCCTCAGCTTCCTCCGAACTGCACAGACTGTGAATTTATTCTTTATTTAAGTTTAGAATTAACACAGCTGTTTTTCAGCGTATCTGAATACAATTTCTAGTTCAAGTGGCAATGAATAGTCAAAGCCTTTTGCTAATATTTACTTGCACTGGCCAATCGAAAACGTTCGACTACTTGAATTCAAATGCAGTTTGAATGAAAAACCAAAATAATTTCGAATAATTTCTGCGTCTGGTGGTCGATTGGCCAGTCTGCTTTAGTCATGCCCAATACAAAAAGATATTACGTTTAGGAGTACATGTTTCCTACCGCTCCCCTTTTCAGTCATACCCTTTTTACCCAAGCGAATTTGAATGTACCGCCCTGCCTCTTTTCCAAGCTCGCGTCCCCCTAACGTTACAAAAAAACATAAGCAGGAACGCCAGTCTGTCTGGTCGAGTGTCCTTAGATATTAGTATTTCTTCAATAACTTATCTAATTCTGGGACTATCATATTATTTAAAGTACATTCTTACTCAGCTAACTCTACGTCATACTCTCATATAATTTTTATGGGGAACTTCATAATGGTTTAAAATTTCCAGTTTATGTCATCGTCAATCGTCAAATAAAATTTTACACAAGTCCGCCATCTTTCCTCTCCCTCATCTCGCCAACATGTATTTTTCAAATAACTAACTTGTTTTAGTTACGTCAGAAATGCTACCACTAGGAGGAAATAAAATTGTCTGCGTGGTTATGCCTGGGCTGGCTTTTCCGCAGTGTGTGTATATGCGTTGCAGACTGTGTCAGCGAAGCGGGGTGTAGACGGGGAGGCTTAAGAATTTGCGTTACTAATTAGTATTGTATCGTGTAATACTACCAAACAATGTAAGGATTACTACTAAACTTTTGCGTTACAGTTGACAGAAAGCGTTACTTCAGATAGTTATTTTGCGGCACGCTTCCGCCAATAGTTAATTATAAGGCTAGACTACAAAGGATATGCAGTAGATTGGGCAAAAGTTAAATATTAGTAGTGTTTCTCGAAAACGAAACTAAAAGCATGTCAGACTATTACCGTGAAATCGTTCTATAGGCTTAGCACTGTGCAAAA